>JAEHOD010000030.1:965000-1206536 GCA_016834595.1 Chlamydomonas schloesseri
GCGGGCCTCAGCCCAGTTAACCGCATTTCAGCCATGATTAGTTTGCTCTAAATCAGCATTTTAAACAACTCAAAATGGGCCCCTGTGTTCGCATGAGGGGTGCGCGAAACTTTAGGGCGCTGCATGGGACCAAAAACCCCAGCTTCCGCTTCCTCCCATCGAATGCCTGCTTCCGTATAGGGACGGCGTTCCGTGCATCAAGGAAAACAATAATTTGTATAGAACAAGACCAAACCAACTGACTGGCAATCGGAACGCAACGCCTTGTGCCTTCCAGCGCTTCTTTCCTTACCTCTTCCCCACTCTAGCACTGTGACGTGATATTAGAGGCTTTTAAGAATGCTAGAAGCGCTGTTCGGGAAGAAGAAGACGCCCGCAGGTAGCTGTCAGAGCTGGGCGAACAAGGTCCTTTGCAACTGCGAGCGGGCACTGAGGCGTGACTGACCCCACGGTATGGTGCAGAAATGCTGCGGGAGAATAAACGTCAACTGGACAAGGCCATCCGAGAGCTGGACAGAGAGCGGATGTCGCTCCAACAGCAGGAGAAGAAGACGATAGCGGAGATTAAGAAGATGGCAAAGGAGGGGCAAATGGTGAGACGAGAGGGGAGGGGACGGTGGCGAGGCAGGCCCGCAAATGAGCGCCGTGGAGGCCGCGGGAACAGGCCGTGGCGTGCGCTGGGCTGTCCCAGGCTGTAGCCTGTTGTGTTGCCCAGCCACCCCGCCCAGTGACCCCTCCACGACGGCCGCTGAGCTATACGTGGGCCAGGATCACGCGCCCGCCCGTACCCGCCTGTACCCGCCTGTACGGCCGCCCGCCTGTACCTACCGCCTTCTTGACCAAATAGCCGGCGTCTGACTCAACTAGCTGGCGTGCTGCACCACGACGAGCAGCGCGGGAAGAGGGGGAGGACGGGTTGGGGCGGGGGTCATCGTGCCAGCCAGCCAGGTGCAGCAGGAATCACAGCCCTTGCAACCGGACTCACCCGGGCCTCCCACTCCCGGCACCCGCCGGCCCCTGCCTTACTGCTCATCGCCATTGCTTGTTTCCTAACCATCGCGCTGATACCGTATGTGAATACCGTACCGTGCACGCACACCCTCCCTCTCCCCCTCCTTTGAACAACACCGCCACCGCCACACACGCACACACACACACACACACACACACACACACACACACACATTGCACGCACGCATTGTCCTATGTCTGCTGTTCTCTCCCTTGTGATCTCTAACACACACACACACACACACACACACACACACACACACACACACACACACACACACAGGACGCGGTCAAGGTGATGGCCAAGTCGCTGGTGCGCAACCGGCACGCGGTGACCAAGATGTACGGCCTCAAGAGCGAGCTGCAGGCGGTGTCGCTGAGGCTGGCGGTAGGGTGTTTGGGTGCGGGGCGCTGGGGGAAAAGGGAGGAAGGGAGGGAGGGAGGGGCAGGGGAGGGAGAGAGGGATCAAGCAAGCACCGGCCACCGCTAGATCGGGTGTGTGCGTTAGAGTGCTCCGCCGCAGCTGGGCAAGTACCACGCCTTTGATGTGTCCTGGTATACCCGGAGCCTGCGCCTGTGCCTGACTGCCTGCCACCGACTGCCCGACTGACTGCTTGCAGACGCTCAAGTCCACGCAAGCCATGGCGGACGCCATGCGCGGCGCTACCAAGGTGCGTGGGGTGTGGGGTTGGACTGTGTGAGGCTGAGGCTGAGGGTGAGGCTGCGGGTGGTGCTGAGGCGGAGGGCATGGTCCTGGCCACCCGTACGTTTGCTGCGGGCCATGGAGAGGGGAGTGGCAATGCGGGGGTGGGTGGAGGTGCGGGTGGAGGTGGTCGGTCCGACACGGGGTTGGGGTGGGGGTGGGGTGGGGGCTTTAGGGGCAGGGACCTGAATGGGGGTCGGGACTGTTGCCGGCCACGTGCTCTCTCATGCCCCCTCCTCGCCCAGCACCCCTGCAACCCGCCCCCTCCCCTCCAACCCCCTGTGGACCTGGCCACGGGCCTTCTCTTCTTAACTCGTACCTGTAATGCGTGTAACCGACCCTCCCCCACCGCCTCCCCACCTGGCCCCCCCTCCCCCGCACCCCACCTGCACCCCCCACCCACCCCACACACCCCGCAACCCCACCCCCCGCACCCCGCCCACCCCACCCTCCCCCAGGCCATGCGCGCCATGAACCGGCGCCTCAACCTGCCCAACCTGCAAAACATAATGCGCGAGTTCGAGCGCCAGAACGAGCGAATGGAGATGACCAGCGAGATGATGGGCGACGCCGTGGACGACGCGCTGCAGGTCAGGGTCCCGGTGTGGGTGTGTGGGTGGGTGGGTGGGTGGTGTGGGTGGGTGGGTGTAGGTGTGGGGTGTGTGGGTGTGGGTGTGGGGTGTGCGTGGTCACGGGTTGAAGGGCAGGTTTGAAAGCGGGTTGTAGAGCGGGTCGAAGGACGGACGCGGGCAAGCGGGCGGGGGCGCCAAGGGGGCCGCTTGTGGTGCCGACCTGGCGTTAAATCACACCCCGGCCCCTGCCACATCCCTCGGCCAGCACAAACGGCCACTCCCCACCAGCCACTGCCACGTCACCTCTCCACCTTGAAACCGCCGCAGCCTATTTCGACCCCCCCCCCCCCTGTATCTCAACCCCCCACCCCCCATCACGTCTTAATGTTGAATCTGACACACCCCGCCCTCCCCCTCCCCACACACACACCCACACACCCAGGACGAGGGCGAGGAGGAGGAGACGGACAACCTGGTGAGCCAGGTGCTGGACGAGATCGGCATCGGCAACATGACCGAGGTGAGAGAGCGCGAGGAGCGGGAGCGGGTGGGGGGGGGAGCGGTGGAGAACGGAGGGCGGCAGGGGGGGTATACCGTGGGGTTATACTGTTTCCAGCCCAAATAAGCCATGAACAATGCAAGAAAATGGAGGGGGGGTGAGGGGCAGGGGTTGGGGAGGGGGTAGTGGTTCATTGCAGGAACCAAAGCAAGGCATCCAAGTTGGGGGGAGGGTGTGGGGTGGGCGGGCTGGGGGGGGAGAGGGGTGGCAGGGGAGGTTAGGGAGAGGGAGACACGGTCGCGGGAGCAATGGCAGGGAGGGAGAAAGGGGGAGGTGGAGTAAAGCGCGAAGGAGAAAGGAAGGGAGAACAGGACCGGCTGGACCTGAGCAACCCATCATAAATTTAACATGCATGGCACCCCACCCCCCCGCAGTTGGCGTCTGCGCCGGTGGGCACGCGCGTCACGGAGAAGCCGCAGGCGGCGCCGGCGGTGGCGGAGGCGGAGGGCGGCGGCATAGACGAGGACCTGCAGGCGCGACTGGACAACCTGCGGAAGAGCTAGAACAGCATGGTAATGATAATGATGATAATAATAATAATACTGCAGTTGGTCGTTTACAACAGCTGGTTAGCTGTGTGGGCAAATCAATGTGTGCAGCAGCAACAAGGCCGGGAATGCAGCGAGCTAGGGCGGCAGCTTGGCGGTTCGGGCGGTTTCTGCTGAGGCTGGGAGCTCGGCGGGGGGCCGGATGCTACCCCCCCCCCACACACCCTGGCGGGGCTGGCTGGCGCCATGCAGTTGAGACCAGTTGTGTCCGGCTTGAGGCGGGAGCAGGTGGAAGAGGCGGGAGCAGGAGGAGGAGGAGAACACAACTATACCGGGGGAGCACGCCGACCGTGCCGTGCCGGACCGCGCTGCTTGCGGCTGCTTGTGTGGAGGAAGTGTGAATGGAAGGAGTGCGGAGAGGTGGGACGCGGAATACGAACTGGCTGTGGAAGGCCATCCAGGCAGAGGGGTCCGTGTGAGTGATGGTCGGTTTTTGATTGGCGGGGCCATCAGCGGCGGCAGGCGCATTTTCACAGCAGGTGCGAGGCTGTGGCTGTGACTGTTCTTAGTTGCCGGGGCGGCCTTGTTTGGTGGACGCGTGGCGTGTTGGCTTGTTCGCCGTGTCAAGGTGCACGGCTTGATTTATGACTGGTTGCCGAACACACATACACACACACAACACACACACACACATGCACACACACGCACGTGCGGGGGCTTTGTGGAAAAAGGACTGCAGCAGCACGTACACTGTTGACAGTTGGCAGTTGCAGGATGTCAGGATGTGCATGGTGACAGCGCGACGAAGCTGTGTGCACTATCTACTTGGGGCTTGCCGACGCCTAGACCGGGAGGTGGCTAGCGGTACTTGCCACCCTCCACAAATTCCATCATGGCGCTAACGCGTTGTTGAGCAGTGCTGGCACCAGTGCGGGGGTTGTCGTCATCGGTTTGTGGCAATGGAAGCAGTAATGGGCTCTTATCTCCCCAACCCAGGCCCGCCCCCCCCCCCCCGCTTGGCATGGCTCGGTAGCAATCTATGGCGGCCGCATGTGCAGCTTTTCATTAGGGTTTCATGTCAAGAATCCTACCTGGCGCATACATACATGGCGTTCGACCCCTGCTGTAAGCCCAGAACTGAAAGAGCCCCGGCTAAAGAGACACTGGCTAGCCCTTTTTTTCCCGCCAAACGCGCTTGGGCTGTGCTGGGCCTCGCAACACACACACACACACACATAGTGTCGACCCTTTCCCTTGTGCTTTTCTAACACGCACACACACACACAGGCGCGGCGTGAGGACCTGCCTGAAGACGCGGCAGCGGCGCTCGGCGCCTTTCGGGGCACCCTTGCGCGCCTGTGGCAGCGCGTCCGGTGGGAGCGGCGCCATTTCGAGACTTTGTGGCGGCTGGCCATCGACGCCGTGCCGCTGCCGGGCAACACTCACATGCCCACGGCTCGACGAGAGCCGTGCGGCTGTGGGCAGTATGGCCATGGCAGCGCCACAACGGGTCCAGCCGCCGCCACCCCGCCTGAGCCGCGGCAGCACCACTTCTGGGGCTGCGCGGTGGCAAAGGCGGTGGTGGCGCAGATCAACGCGCACACCCCGGGGCCCCAGCCCATCAACCAAGCCCAGCTATGGCTAGTGCAGGCGCCCTCGGGCGTCCAGCAGTGCGTGTGGGATGTGGTGGCGATGGCGGCGCTTGCCGCCATAGAACACGGCCGGGTGCGGCTGCGCGGGATGACGCGCGCTGCAGCGGCCCAGGGAGACCAAGCGGCGGCGGCGGCAGCAGCTGTCACGCCCTCCCGTGTGCTGATGTAACCCGCACGTGCCCCGCTGGTTATGTGGTCTGCCCAAGTCCCTTGCTCCCGCGGACCGGCAGAACAGGCGGTCGACAGACAAAACGTGCTCCGTCTCGTGATTTACAACTTATTCGCAGTCTTTACGTAGCTGCAACGGACGGGTGCTTGTTTCTGAAATCGCTAAATGAAAAGACGTTCAAGTAGCTCAAAACAAGACAAGCTTGTTTGAGCTCTTTCACGCGCTAAGCCACTCACACCGCATGGGCCACACGCCAGGCCTGACAACACTTGCCAGCTCAGACCGCCTGCCGCTCACTGGCGCCCTAACACAGGTGGCTTAAGTAACGCACGAAGTACACGATACACTAAGAAACGCCGTGGCCTGCGCCCCACAGGACGGCTCGGCCACGCTGCGCTACGAACAAACTGCCACGACACGCGCTACTGACACGCCCGGCAACCCCCCTCAACGCCCCTTGCGGAACCCCGGGTCTTGCCCGCTCGGCTGTCGTACACGCATTGGCACAGCTAAACCCAGCACGGTGACACGCTCTGCCTGGTTACCCGCCAGGGCATGACAGCTGTCACGCCCTCCCGTGTGCTGATGTAACCCGCACGTGCCCCGCTGGTTATCCCCCCCCCAGCCACGGAACGTGAACGGCCGTGGTCTGGTAAAACGAGTTGGGGCACAGATGAAAACACGCTGAAAAGAAAGCGCTCTCAAGCGCGGTGCACAGACAGCACGCATAAAAGACAGACACATGCAGTGAAAACACGCTCACATGCGGCGAGTCAGATGCCGGTAGGTCATCAATGCATTATGCCCAGCTCCTCGTGCAAATGCCCGTGCTGGTGCAAGGATGCCTATGCGAAACAAACAGTGCTTATAACACGGGGTCGCCCGCACTCACGGCGGTCACGAAGCCCCACCTCTTAATGCCCTTAGCAAGCAGTACTAGCCAAACACACGTCGCACACGACGCAATCAGCAGCTCCCCGCTGGCACGCCGCCTGCGCAGCCAGCTAAGCCGCGTCTTGCCCGCCTGGCTCACGTACTCACGAGGCACTCTAGCTACCACCGCATCGGTGACGAAGTCCCGCACAGCCTCCACGTGCGTATCCACGGTTGACGGGTCCACCTCGAGCCAGATCACGTTCATGCCAATGCCGTCCTGTTGGGCCCGGCGTAGGCTGGTCGCCTCCAAAGCAGCGGCGCCGCCGGCAGGCCTGCCCCTGCGAAGGGTGCAGCCGTGCGCGCGCACCCACGCCGCGGTGGCGTCAGGCACATTAAGCGGCGCGTAGACGGACGTGACCTGCGACAGGTCGACCAGCTCGGACAGGCACTCCAGCTCCGTCGACGTAGACGCAGGCAGGCTGACTCCACGCGATGACGGCTCCGCTGGCGGCGGCGGCACGGCAGGCCCTGCACTGGTGACGGCCGCGGCGCGCGCCTGCTGACTGGGGACAAGTCTGGGCCGAAGCTGGGCGTGAGTGACAGTTTCAGTGGCGCCGTCAGGGTATTCGATCAGGAAGTAGTGCACCCTGCGCCGCTGACCCGCGTAGCTAACCACTCCGGTGTCAGCCACACTCCTAGCCCTCCTGCCCTTGGCCTCCCTCATAGCCAGCGCTCCTTGCAGACTCTTGAACTTGGCTGGCGGTGTAGACGAGCTTTGCGCCTGACGTTGAGCTTGACGCAGACTGTCCGGCGTCACTCCTTTGGCCGTGCAACTGGGGCACACCCACGCGCCTTCGGGAATCTTCTCGAGCGGGGGCGTAAGGCAAAAGGTATGCCAACCGGTGCCGCAGGAGTCGCACAGGAGCATCCACTCCTCGTTGTCAGGCATCAGGCAGATTTCGCACGCAAGGGTGACTGACGGCCGCGCCAGGCGCGGATCCACGCTGCCGTCGGCAATGGGCAGATGACACGGCGCCACGTGCGTGGTGTGGGTGGAAATCTTGGTGCCGCAACGGCCCTCCAAGATGACCACGCCAGAGGGGCGCAGGTCATGAACGCGAAGGATATCGGGTTTCGCCTGCGCCTCAAGTGCGGTCCGCTCGGTGGTGTTTCGGTAGTAAACATAATCGCCCACCTCCAACCGGCGGACCTTGGGATCGTAGCCACCTCCGCGCAGCTTGGCGTAGTGCAGCTTATCCCGATGTTGGGCCACCGCCAGGTTGCCACCGGCGATGACCATGTTCTTGCGCACCGCCGCCGCACGCAGCATCACAGAGCGTGCGTGCTGCCGCCTCGGGGTCATCCAGGTCCAGCTCGCCCTCGAACCGCGGCTTGACTGCTGGCGGGATGACAGGGTCGGTGGCGAAGACGATGGTGTAGGGGCACAGCTTGGTCGAGCTCTGCACTGAGCAGTTGTACCCCAGCATGATGGACGGCAATTGTTGATCCCAGTCGGTCACAGCGCCGGCGCCCAGAGCAAGCTTGGTCAGCGCCTTCTTGCAGGTTTGCACTGCGCGCTCCGTCAAGCCGTTGGCCTGGGGGTGATTCGCCGAAGTCTGGCGGTGGTCTATCAGGGCGTTGAGCAGCATGCTCGCGAACTCGCCCTTCCACTCGCTGCCTTGGTCCGTGCATACCTCTGCGCAGGCTCCGTAAACGCCCAGCACGCGGTGCTGGAAGGCGAAGGCGGTGTCACGTGCGTGCTTGGAGGGTATAGGCACAAACAGCACGAACTTGCTGAAGTGCTCGATGCAGACCATGACATACTTGTTGCCGTGTGCAGTTTCGTTGAACGGGCCGCAGAGATCAACGCCCCAGCGGTAGAACAAACCGCCGATGGGGAGTGGATGCAGCTCCGGTTGACGCTTGAGATAGGAGGCCTTGACGCGGTCACACGCCTCGCAGTGCTTAACAGCCGCGCGCACATCTTCGGCGACGCCTGGCCACCAGTAGGTGTGAAGCAGCAGAGCAGTAGTTCTGCGCACGCCAAAATGTCCCGACTGCTCGTGCGTGCGCCGCACCAACTCGCCGCGCTCCTCGGGCCTGGGCACCAACCGCAGCTTGCCGTCAAGCAGGGAGATGTACAGTTGATCTCCTTGCCAGCGGTAGCGCGAGGCGCGGCGCCGCACACGGCGCTGCTCGGTTTCTGACATGCCGGGCGGGAGCGTGCCGTTGCCGCGCAGGAAGCTGAGCATCGCCTCGTCAGCCCAGGCGTCCTTGGGAGAAGGCTCGTGCGGCGCAGCTTCAGGCTCAAGCGCAGCGGAGGCGAGGGCACTGACTACGGTGTCGTCAGCTGCCAGTGGTGACCGCGAGAAGGAAGCGGCTATGCCGCCGGTGCCGCCGGCACGCACAACGAGTGCTGCCGCGCTGGCTGACGTTGTCGGGCTGGCGTCCTCAGCTAGCACCCGCCCGATGGCGATGATGCTGGCCAGGTAGGACACATCCAGGGCTGAGGCGAGCAGCGCCTTACGCTGCGCCTCCGTCAGGTTAGGAGCGCCTGACACCCTTCCCTCGAAACCAAGAAGTCGCTCACACTCCTCCGCCGTGGGCGGGGTGTAGCATCCTTGAACGAGGTCCTGAATCGGGCAAGCTGCGGTCGGCTGATGCGCAGTAACGGTTGCTGGAATCGTAGCCGGCAGCAGCGCCTTGACGGGCTTGCCTTCCAGGTCGCAGGGGTAAAAGGGGGCACGCAGCTGCTTGACAGCAGTCGGCGCGTTGCGCCCATCCCCCAAGCACGCCTGAACGTCGCTGCTGGCGGGGCGATGAGCCGCCTCGACCACGTCACGTAGGTCGGTCGGCGCCGCGAGCGTTGTCCAGGTGCGATTAAGTTGGTGAAACCCGGAGCCGAAGCGTGCAGCGTCGGCAACGAGCGGCTTGCCCCACACCTCACGTGTCGCTGCGTCGGCGTCACGTTGCTCAGGAGGAGGGGTCTCGCTAACGTTGAAGGTTGCGCTGCTGATGAACATGACTCGTTGCTCACCAAGCAGCCTTCGAGCAGTGCGGAGTGTCTTGAGCACGGCGGCCTGAGTGACGGTGTCGCCTGACTGCCAGTGGGCGACGATCAGCACCGGCTGGCCGCCTACCGCCAACTGCCGCAAATGGTCTTCGGTTGCGTCTTTGACGCACGGAGGCATGGCAGTGAAGGACGCGCCCCACGCCGTAGCTGGAAACAGGTCTGGACGCAGGTCGGTGACGGCTGAGAGGCGCTGGTTTAGCGCCGCCCTTGCTGCCGGAGACGGGTCTGAGTAGTAGTAGTGCCGGACTGGGATGCCGTTGAGCAGACAGGCGTCCAGCCCGCCGCCCAGACCTCCTGTAGCCTCCCACACCGTGATGCCCTTGCGCAGCGCCTCGTCGTACCAGGCAGCTGCTGTAACCGCCTCAGGTGCTGGCGTTGTCGGTGCAGGTGGGGCCGCGCTTGCCGCGCGCCGGCGCAACTTGAACGCCGCCCGCCACTCGAGCGCGGCGCTGCGCAACAGCATACGCGCCGCCTTGCCCTCGCGGTCAACTGCGTCTGGTGGTGGCGCTGCCGACTCAAACGCCCAGCCATTCCACCCCGCAAGGGACTCATCTGCACTGGGGATGAAGTCGGAGGCGAACGGGGCAACAGGAACGGCGGTACTGAGCGCCGCGTGCAGCACAGCCTGCGCCGAGAGACTGGCTGCTACTGCCGCCGCCGTTGGCGGCTCCTGACTGCCAAAAGTGCCGCTTTGCGGCTCGTCCTCGTCTAGGCGGGCGCCTGAACCGTCAGCGCTGCTGGGGAGCGGATTGCGGGACAGGCCGTCCGCGTTTTGGTGGGTGACGCCGGGACGATGCTCCACCACGAAGTTGTACTCCTGAAGCACGAGCGCGAAACGCGCGTACTGCCCGGTAAGGCCCTCTGAGCTCATGAGGTGCAGGAGTGGTTGGTGGTCTGTGACCAGCTTGAACGGGGTGTCGGAGCCGATAAGATGGTGCCGGAACATCTTGAGCGCCCAAACCGCCGCCAACATCTCGCCCTTGTAGGAGCTGTAGTTGGCCTCGTGCTTGTTGAGGGAGCGAGAGATGCAGGCGCACATGTACTCACGCCCGTTGTCGTCCAGCTGCCCAAGCACGGCGGCGATGCCCTTGTTCGAGAAGTCTGTGTGCACAATTAGCTGGCGCGTGTAGTCGATGCGCCTCAGCACCACGTCTGGTCTCATGAAGGTCTCCTTGAGCTCGCGATGCGCCTGCTCCTGCTCAATACCCCACTGCCACGCCGCCCCCGCCTTGAGAAGCGCGTTCAGAGGCGCCGCAATCTCGCTCATGCGCGGGATGTAACAGCGGTAGTAATTGATGAAGCCGAGCTGGGTGCGCAGCTCAGAGACGTTCTTGGGCGGTTGGAGAGCCTGGATAGCCGCCACCTTGGCCTGATGCGGCGAGATGCCGAAGGTGGACAGGTTGTGGCCCAGATACTCCACCACGTCCGCGCCGAAGATAGACTTGTCAGGGTGCGCGCGCAGCCCGCAGGCCGCCAATGCGTCAAGCACCCTGCCCACGGCCTCGATGTGCTCCTCCGCGGTTTCGGTTGCGATCAGCACATCGTCAATGAAGGCAATGGCGACGTGGTCTAGCCCGGCCGCCCGCAGCTCGTAGTCCATACGGCGCTGGAAAGAGGCGGAGGCGTTCTTGAGACCGTACGGCATTCGTGTGTAGGCAATGAGTCGGTTGCCGCACCAGAACGCCGTCTTGCCGTAGTCGTCGGGGTGAATTGGGATCTGCAAGAATCCCTGGCGCATATCCAGCTTGCTAAAGAAGCGGGCCTTGCCCACTCGCTGGAAAATGTCCTCCGGCCGGTGCAGCCCGTACTTATCGCCCTTGGTGTTCTTGTTCACCGGACGGTAGTCTTGAGCCATGCGCGCTGCGGTCCAGAGCCCGGTGGCCTCGTCTCGTTTAGCGGCGATGACGGGGTTGACGGCCACCAGGGTGGGCCCAGTCCACTCGACGCAGATGCCTGGCTTGAGCAGCTCGTCCGTCTTGGCGCGGATGATCTCCTGCTCCTTCGGGCTGTAGCGGCGCGGTGACTGGATGATCGGCTTGTCCGTCGTCAGGTCCAGCCTGAACGGGCCCATGCCGCCTGAGTAGCCGGGCAGCTCCTCCATGCTGTAGGCGAAGGAGGTGGACCGACGCGCGCGGACCTGAGCCTTGAGCAGCGCCGCCTGGTCAGGGGTCATGGCTATGGCGTTGCCCCAGATCCAGCCGCCGTCCTTGTCCTTCTCGTAGCGCTCCGATGCGGCAGCCGCCATACTGCCGTCGAACGAGAAAGACTCGACGCTGGCTAAGGCATGCGAGAGGCCCGGCGGGCCTGCGCCGCGCCAGTGCTGGTCACCTGTGGGCTCCTGCGCCAAGTCCCACTGCATGCGCATGTACGGGGGCGCGACGGCCAGCGCGTTGGTAACCGCCTCGACCTGCTGCAGCGCCTGCAACGCCGGGGTGCCGCCCACACTGCCTCCCACCGCTCCGACGCGCGCGGCCAGAGAGATGAGCGCGATGGCGTAGAGCACGAAGACGGTCAAGCCAAACCAGCTGCGCTTGGCGCCCACCTGCCGCTCAACGCGCGGCGGCCGGTACTTCTTGCGCTTGCCCGCGCGCTTGGGCGGCTCGTCCTTCTCGCACACGGGGACGGTGCGGTCCATGGACCCGGAGACGCAGGCAGCTGCCTTGCTGACCCACCCGCTCACGGCCGACAGTCCGCGCGCCACCCACCCTTGCGCCTTCTCGCTGCCGTTGTGCGTCGCGGCAGGGCTGGTCGTGGTGGTGGCGGGGCTGCCGCTGGAGTCGGCGGTCGCTGTCTCCTCCTTATTTGCGGCTTTGCCGCTGTCGCCTGGGCTGGATGACGGCCCAGAGACATTGCCGCTTGCGCAGGCGCATTGAGCGCCACTCACGCAGGCGGGCTTGCACTCGCTCGGACTTGCGTCGGCGCCGCCAGCCTTGAGCACGCCGGCGTCACTGCACATGGGTGCTGCGCTGGTGCTGCTGCTGGCGGTCGAGTCCGAGGCGATGCTGCCGTTGGTGTTGCTGGTGCATTCGTTGACATTAACGTTGTCGGCGTTGTCGCATCCCCCCCCCAGCTTCGGCGACGTGGTGTCGTCGAGGCTGGCGTAGCAGACAACGTACCGCTCAGCAGCTGCGAGAGCGGCACGCGCGCCGGGGGCGTTGGAGAGCACGAGACTGACCACAAAGGAGGGGTACTCCACCAGGTTCGGGTAGTAGTGCAGTCGCGGCTCGGGCAGCACGGTGATATAACTTGCGACCGGCTGCATCTGCTCGTTGCCCAGCAGCACGTCGAACAGATATGTGTCCTCCACGACCAGCGTCTTGGTCATGGGCAGCCGCACGGAGTAAGGCGAGCCAGGCTTGACGTGGAGGTTCAGCCGCTCGGTAGCCAGCTCGTGCAGCGGACGCGGGCCCTCGCCACCGCCTGACGCCGCGGTTGACAGCGTGGCCCCGGTCGCCCGATGCGGCAGCCGGTGCGAGGCGCAGAAGCTCTTGGTGACCAGGTTGACGCTCGCGCTGTGGTCGCGCAGCACGATGGGCGGCTGGGGGGCATCGGCGACGGTAGCGGCACCGTCGCTTTGACTGCCGCTAGCTCCCGAGGTGTTCCTGCCCTTGATCTCGATGGCAAAGTCGCCCGGCTGGCAGTAGAACATCTTGTGCGGCCTGGCGAAGTACCGGGCAAGGCGGGGCTTGCCCTGCATCAGCTCCGCCCACTCCCGCTCCGGAATATCTGACACGGTACGGTAGCCTGGCAGCAGCGAGCCGTCGGGGCCTGTCGGAGCGTTGCAGGCGAAGTACGGCACACGCGAGTCGACACGCATTCCCGCTGGCGCGGCCGGAAGGTCGCTGGCTAGGGCTGCCCCCGCGGACGCTGCGGCAGCGCGTCGAGCCTCCGCCTGCAGCGCCGCCGCTGTCCACATGTTGAAAGTGCCCAGCAGCCTGGTTGACTGGTCGGAGAGGGTGCGCTGGAACTCGGAGAACTGCGCCCGGAATTGCGCGTCGGCGGTCTTGATGAGGTCCGCTGTGGGCGCGGCACCCGCCTGATCGAGCATAGTCGGGCCTGTGAAAGGAACTCCTGGCCGCGCCATGCAGACTGCTGGTCTGAACCCCAGGGGCGCTTGCTGCTGCCGGAGAGTTGCCAGCGCAGCTGAGGACGGCGGTGCCTCGGCGCCGCCCTCGGCGCTCGCCCCTGCCGCAGCCGCCGCCTGACCCTCCGCCTCCATGTCGTCGTCGCCGCCCGCAACGTATGCGGCATCGGCCTCCTGGTCAGCGTCGGTGCCGGTGGCGCAAGCAACAACAGTGCGGTCCACAGCGCTCAGCAGGACGTGCCTGAGCCGTGCACGCCGCAGCGGGAGGTTCACCAGGCGCTCAAACAGGGACACGGCCGAGGGGATGGGGTTCCTGGCGCTGTCCACGTCGGCGCCCTCGGCGGGGTACGCCAAGTCGAGCAGGCTGTACGTCTGCCACTCGTGCAGCTCGGCGGTTGACCGCACTGTTGTTGCTTGCGCCACCGGCACCGACGCTGACCAGGAGGCCGATGCCGCACGTACGTAAAGACTGCGAATAAGTTGTAAATCACGAGACGGAGCACGTTTTGTCTGTCGACCGC
Organism: Chlamydomonas schloesseri; assembly: GCA_016834595.1. NCBI lineage: Eukaryota > Viridiplantae > Chlorophyta > Chlorophyceae > Chlamydomonadales > Chlamydomonadaceae > Chlamydomonas > Chlamydomonas schloesseri. The sequence continues at coordinate 978,709 of JAEHOD010000030.1, forward strand.
CTGTTCTGCCGGTCCGCGGGAGCAAGGGACTTGGGCAGACCACAGCTCAAAACAAGACTTGTCGGCGGCGCGGGGCGTGTCTTATCCGCCGCCGTAAAAGGTACTCGCGCGATGGCAGTCGCCCGGCTGAGGGTGTGAGTTGAGTTGAGTGTTACAGGTGGTCCCTTCTCGGGCTCGCGGGTCACTCCCCTGACCATCACACCTGGCGATAAGAGCTAGCCGTGTTTGTGTCATGAGATGTTTGCCTCAGTCAAGTCCAGTGTCGACTCAGCAGTGTTAGGACTAGCGAGTGCATCACTGAATCAGGAAAGTGGCACCCCATGCTGTTCAACAGGCAGAAACGCAGGTAAATACAAGGGAACCCGTCAAAACCAGTGTCCCAACATCCCTGAATCCCCACCGGACCTGCAACTTCTTCCCATCTCAAAAGACACACACATGGCTATGACACTCGCGACTCATGTTTTTTCAGTTCATTTGGCCTACTGTCATGCTGAGCAGCAGTGCAGTATTTTAGTGTAGTAGGTACGACAGCACACTCATACGTCTTCAGGTGCACGCACATCCGGAACGGCCACTTCCAACCTGTCTCCGCGTATACGCAAAAAAGGGTGTGTGTCGGTCACCTTCTGCCACGCCTTATCCCGCCGGCGCCGTGGTATCCCAAGGGAAGCGAAGTCGGTCAACAAGCCTCTGAAGCTAGCCAGGGCCACCGCCTTTGCCCGTTCTAAAGCCCTCACTCCGAATGGTCGCCGCGCCCGCATGTACCGCCGTGCACACTCCATCGCGTTCAGAGCAGCCAGCGCCACCACCTCCCAAACGCATTGCTGTATCTGCGCCGCATCCGGGCTCTCCAGCAGCCACACATGATGCCGCCGTACAGGGCAGCCCATGTCGGTGCGCTCAGCGTTGATCGTGTCTTGCAGCAGCTCCACCACACTTTGCGCGATGGGGCACTCCCAGAAGTGATGCAGGCGGGGTGAGGGCGACGGTGCCGGTGCTGCCGCCGTAGACAAGGGCTGAGGGGGATATGTGCTGCAGACACATGTTTCGGGTGCGCTGCCATGGATGTGCGTGTTGCCCAGCATGCCGACGCCGTCTACGGCCAGCCGCCACAGAACCTCCTTGTGCTTCAGCTCCCACCGTACATACCATACCGACGTCATGTGCCGCCGGAACAGCACCAAGCGCTGGCGTCCAGGGGCGGGGGGCAACGTGATGCCGAGTGCTTCAGCCACATATGCGTTGTGCAATCGCGATCGCTCCTCGTTGACGCCGGATAGTTGCATGGCGGTCCCATCCCGTACAGTCAATGCAGCTAGGGTGTGGGGGGGTGGCCGAACAGAGTCGTACAGGGGGTCATGACACCCACAGCCTGACGACTGCCATCGCGCGAGTACCTTTTACGGCGGCGGATAAGACACGCCCCGCGCCGCCGACAAGTCTTGTTTGAGCTATACGGAGTCTCAAGATCGAGCGCCGCCGATGACGAAAGTTACTTCCCCCGCGAAAAACCAAAAAGGCCCAGATCGCCCGGCTGAGGGTGTGAGTTGAGTTGAGTGTTACAGGTGGTCCCTTCTCGGGCTCGCGGGTCACTCCCCTGACCATCACACCTGGCGATAAGAGCTAGCCGTGTTTGTGTCATGAGATGTTTGCCTCAGTCAAGTCCAGTGTCGACTCAGCAGTGTTAGGACTAGCGAGTGCATCACTGAATCAGGAAAGTGGCACCCCATGCTGTTCAACAGGCAGAAACGCAGGTAAATACAAGGGAACCCGTCAAAACCAGTGTCCCAACATCCCTGAATCCCCACCGGACCTGCAACTTCTGTGGTGTGGGGGGGTGGCCGAACAGAGTCGTACAGGGGGTCATGACACCCACAGCCTGACGACTGCCATCGCGCGAGTACCTTTTACGGCGGCGGATAAGACACGCCCCGCGCCGCCGACAAGTCTTGTTTGAGCTATACGGAGTCTCAAGATCGAGCGCCGCCGATGACGAAAGTTACTTCCCCCGCGAAAAACCAAAAAGGCCCAGATCGCCCGGCTGAGGGTGTGGGGGGGTGGCCGAACAGAGTCGTACAGGGGGTCATGACACCCACAGCCTGACGACTGCCATCGCGCGAGTACCTTTTACGGCGGCGGATAAGACACGCCCCGCGCCGCCGACAAGTCTTGTTTTGAGCTGTGGTCTGCCCAAGTCCCTTGCTCCCGCGGACCGGCAGAACAGGCGGTCGACAGACAAAACGTGCTCCGTCTCGTGATTTACAACTTATTCGCAGTCTTTACGTAGCTGCAACGGACGGGTGCTTGTTTCTGAAATCGCTAAATGAAAAGACGTTCAAGTAGCTCAAAACAAGACAAGCTTGTTTGAGCTCTTTCACGCGCTAAGCCACTCACACCGCATGGGCCACACGCCAGGCCTGACAACACTTGCCAGCTCAGACCGCCTGCCGCTCACTGGCGCCCTAACACAGGTGGCTTAAGTAACGCACGAAGTACACGATACACTAAGAAACGCCGTGGCCTGCGCCCCACAGGACGGCTCGGCCACGCTGCGCTACGAACAAACTGCCACGACACGCGCTACTGACACGCCCGGCAACCCCCCTCAACGCCCCTTGCGGAACCCCGGGTCTTGCCCGCTCGGCTGTCGTACACGCATTGGCACAGCTAAACCCAGCACGGTGACACGCTCTGCCTGGTTACCCGCCAGGGCATGACACAGCACCCACCGAGGCAGCGGCGGCGGCAGCAGCGGGGGCGGATGCTGACCCAGATGAGGTCCCGCCCACGCAGCTGACGCCGCCGCAGCCAGGCGTCAACCACACCGAGCTTGCGTGCGCTCGCGCAGTCGCAGACTTTTGGTCGCGGCTGCTGCAGTTCGCGCAACTCGGTGTGCCCCGAAAGGGCTGGGAAGGAGTTGACGCCACCCACCCGATCCTAGCGGTGGTGGACGGGATGCTGCTCTGCGCGCTACCGCAAGCTATGGAGCTGGAGCTGGAGGAGTGACCGGGATCAGCCCTATCGAGTAGAGTGATCACCATAGCAATGAGCCGCGGACATAGCGGCTGAATCTAGGGACCAGCAGGGTTGAGAAGGGCTGGGAGGGTCAAGGGGAGTGTGCGCCAGGGTTTCGGGTCACGGGAGCTGAGGGTGGGTTGGGTGCCGGAGCACCCCGGGCGTTTTTCGGCCAAGACCGGCCTAGTAGTCAGACGCGTTTGTGGCTGCCCTTTGGCGTACTCTGCCCTGGCGTCGAATGCTGGTTAGGTAGCTGTCGAGGCTGTGAAAGGCTGCGGGGTCGCTGGACTCAGCCCCGTAGCCACCTGTCGCTGTGCTGTCGCGTGCGGTGTGACGTCTGTCCGGTGCGCGTGTTGCTGCGGTGTTGGCCCTTCAGCCTAGTGGTTGGTGAGCCCGCTGGGCCCTGCGTTGTTGTACCAGCAGTAACCCTTCTGAGGTTGCTGGCGTGGTCCAGGTTGGTTGGAGCGTCCCCCCGGTGGACTCCAGAGCTTGGCTGCGCTCTGGGCAGGGGAGACGCATGATAGCGGCAGCGTGTGGCCTAAATGCCTCGCTGTCGCTGGCTGTCCCGAGTACTCGCTCACGAGACTCGTCAGGCCGCCTGTAAACCCGTTGTTACACACACACACACACGCACACACACACACACACACACACACACACACACACACACACACACACACACATGGTCCCCTGAGCCACGCGATGCCCCCGCGCGCCCCCGTTGCCCGTGCCAGTATTTATCTTCCGGCACTTCCGTTGCAGACGCCTCCTCCTTTCCCCGATTCCTTTGGCAATCAGAGGCGCATGCATTTGTGCGTCATTACAAGTCGAAACTCACCAGTGTGCTAAGCAGCCTCAGCAGCGCTGACAGACGCACTTCCGCTCAGGTGCACCATTGCAGGCCTGACGTCACTTCCGTGTTTCCGGAGACTCAAGAGGCCGGATCACACATCTAACGAGGGGCCACCCCACTGAAGCCAGCCCCCCAGCAGGATCCACAATGGCGGGCGGGACTGCGCTGACAAGACAGACACGAGGTGCTATGAATGGATGGATGGATGGGTGGGTGGGTGACGGAGCGAGCGGCAACATTGTCATGTGTGGGCGAAGGCTGTGCTCAGCTCATGCTGTACGCATAGGATGCAGCATGAGTGATGATCCGGATGCGAGCGTTCGCCTGAATGGACATGCCTTTCCTGTACTAACGTGTCATGGCAACATAAGAATCATAAATGCCTGTACAGCTAAACACACTCGCATTTTAGTGCATTCCGATGATGAATGTGCAGTGGTGGTCCCGAATGCAGTCACGCAGTATGTAAGCTAGGTCATCATTTCCGGTCTGGTCGTGCAAACACAATGTTTGGTCCGTGCCTCACGGCAGGTATGCTCACGTCTCATACTGTACTGACATGTCACACACGCACATTACTCATCACTACACGCTTGCTCAGGGAAGGCAGGCGCTTGGGGTGGCAAGCGCTTGCTTGGGCTCATGATCGCCCCGCCATCACCATCACCACCACCACCACCACTACCACCACTACCACCACTACCACCACTACCACCACTACCACCACTACAGGCTGCTGCTGCTGCTGCTGCTGCTGCTGCTGCTGCTGCTGCATCTGCTGCTGCTGCTGCTGCTGCTGCTGCTGCTGCTGCTGCTGCTGCTGCTGCTGCTGCTGCTGCTGCTGCTGCGCAGGGCACGGCGCGTGCGCTGCAGCCCCACCGCGCCGTCCCCAGCGGCGCCAACCCGCTGCTGCTGCTGCTGCAGCAGGTGCTGCAGGTTGGGCAGCGCACCAGCAGTAGTTAAATTCACACCGGCGCCGGCGCCAGCGCCGTCAGCAGCCGCCGCCATCAGCAGCCGCCGACGCGCCGCCTGCTGCTTGGCCTCCTCCTCGCCGCCCTCCGTGCCGCCAGCGACCGTGTCAAAACACCACCCCCAGCTGGCAGCCCCCAGGATGCTGCCGTCGTACTCCCCGGTGAGGGGCGACTTGGACAGCAGGTACGCCTCCACGCACACCGCCGCCTCGCTGGCAGCCTTAGTAAGGTTGAAGGTCGCGTTGTACGCCATGCCGGTCGTACGGTTGTTGAAAATGTACGGCTCCATGCGGACGCCGTTGAAGCAGCAGGCGGAGGGGCTGTCGGGACACTGGGCGTCCAGGTGGGTGTTGGGGTCGTAGGACGCGGCGTGCTTGTTGCAGTAGGGGCAGGAGTTGTTGCTGCCGCTGCCGCTGCCGCAGCCGAAGCTTGCCCAGGGCGCAACGCTGGAGTCGCGGTGCGTCCACTGCCGGTTCCACAGCTCGGTGTCGTAAAAGTTGGGCAGCACGTTGTAAGAGCCGTAGGAGGTGTCGTTGGGCGCCTGGAACGTGCCGATCACCGCGCCCACGCCGTTGCGCATGACCACCAGAACCTTGTTCCAGTCGTAGCGCGTGGTGTTGAAGAACAGCGACACGCGCGGGCTGTCGGAGCCGGCGCCGGCGCCGGTCACGGCGGTGATGTTGAGGCGCGTGGCGTGGGCCGGGTGGGTACGGTTGTACGGCAGCAGGCGGAAGGGGTTGACGGCGTCGGCCTGCCAGTTGGCGGAGCAGTTGTCGTACGTGGGCGGGTCGCGGACCTCAAAATGCTGTTGGATTTGGGGATTGGGAGGGGCGGGGAGGGCGGTTGGAAAGGGAGGTAGGGCAGGAGGTAGGGGTTAAAGGTGAGTTGGTTGGAGTAGGGAGTAGGGAGCACACTAGCCATACGTGCCCGCGCACTGGGTGCTTTTTGTTATGCCTGGCGCCGCAATAGTCACGACGGGTGACCAGGGTCCAGGGATGGGGAGCGGGCACTTGCCGAACATCCCCACAACCCTTGCATTGCTCCGTAGATAATGCTAGCTAGTCGCTACCATTTCACTCCTTCATGCATTACTGCTGCTACCATTTCACTCCTTTCATGCATTAGAGCTGCTACCATTTCACTCCTTCATGCATTAGTGCTGCTACCATTTCACTCCTTTCATGCAGCAGCCCACGGCGCCCCTCAAGCAAGCACCGCCGCCCAGAAGGGGCGGCAACAACAACAGCTAGCAGCAATAAGCATGACTCACCACGTGGGGGAAGCCGGAGACCGACACGCCCACGCTCCCAATCTTCTGGCCCTTGGTGACGGTCACGTTGCAAGCGGCCTCGCTGTCGCAGGTCTTGTTCCACACGGTTGCGCTGAGGTGCATGTAGGCGCTGAACCAGCTGCCGCCGGCAGACTTGACACAGCTCTTGCCCTGTGGAATTGTTGTTGTGCATGCATGCGCAGAGGCACCCATACCGTATTCAGTAAGGTTGCGGCGGGCAGGGACACTTGGCGATGCATGGAAGGCGGAGCGGGGTTTACATACGGTACTGGCAGCTACGGCGGATGACGCGACGCGTGCGTGTGATTGCATGCGTGCGTGCGTCACCCTATCATCATATCATATGAAGGAAGGGTCAAGCAAGTTAGACCGACGCACCGGCGCGCGGTTGTGGCGGATGTACACGCCGATACCGTCACTGGCGCCGTTGATGAAGGCCTCCTTGACGCGGTAGAGGTAGCCGTCCGCGACAGCGAATATGGGCGAGCCGATGGGCGCCGGCAGGTCAACGCCGCGGTGGAAGTCGCACCTGAGAACATGCGTACAAAAGAAGATGCAAGGAGTGTGGCGACCGGTAAGGAAGGCACTAGAGACATGAAGTGTGGGGAAGTGTGGACGGCAGTGTGGTGTGCCGTGTGCGTGGCTCGGTTGAAAGGGTGGTTGCCGCCCCTGGCCGCAGCACCGCACGCGTGCGGCCCCTGCATACCCCGCGCACCTGTTGTTGACAGTGCTTTCCTTTTGCCTGGGCGTGAATCCGTCACTGATGCGATCTGTAGTGAGATTCCAGCGATCCTGTCGAGGTGGGCCACAGCGAGGCCGGAGGGTAAGTTCCTCGCTAACGCGGTCCGCAGCTCGGCGCCAGGTGTGTCAGCGCCAGGTGGATGTGAGGGGGGGGGGAGCGGCGGCGATGCAGGCGGCTGAGGCTGGCCTCCGACACTGAGCGACATGCCGATGAGGTCACTTTAAAGTAGAGCCCCAAGCACGGTGTGACTCACCGGCGAGCAGCAAGTAGCTGAAGAATTGGTCATCCATAACTGGCCACACAGCGGCCAGAACAAGTCTGAGGGAAATCGTTGGGCGCTCGCATGCGCGAGGAGGCAGAGCGCCAAGGACGCCACGATCAGTCGCATGATGGTGTGAAGGTGATGAATTGACAGATTATAAGCACTTTGTTTTGTCGGCTTGTGTGAGAGTCTTCTTGCTCGAGTTAGAGTCAGGTTTGGTGTGGCGCGCTGAGTGTTTTGTTGTCGTGCGCAAGCAGCGTAGTGGTAGTATTGTATGCCGGACTGCCTTTCATGAGCTCTTTATGCAGCGCGCTTAAGTCGATCCATAGGGCAGGTCCAACCGCCGTCGCCGTCTGTCGAGAAGGGGGGCCACACCCGCGGCCCGCAGCCCGCAACAACGCGAGCGAGGGGGTCCGCCAACGGCGGGCCGCGTTGCAACGGCCCTATTACCCCATCAACAAGTGTAATAAAATGAAATGCAAGTATAACTAGAATTTGCACTACTAATATGCACACATTGAAGCTGGTGACGACTCAGGCGTGGAAGCGCCGGCACGGTCACTTTCATTTGACTCGTTCCGTGCCCAGCGTGTGAGCACGAGGAGCTGGTCGGGCCCTTGCGTGAGCCAATGCGTATTTGTTATGCAAAGATACACCAGTAAAGGCGCCGAAGTGCCGATGTGCACCGCCGCTGCTGCCCGCAGTCTCTCCTGGAATGATCCCTGACATGCTCTTGGTAAGACCCAGCGGACATCGCACTGCCGGCCCGCCTCCAACATGCGCACTAGAGTTGACGTGCCATCCCATACCGGCATCAGCAACATCCCCACCCATTTAGCTCGGCATCGCATCCCGTGTCACCAGCGCACCGCGCCAGGTCCTTGCAAACGAACGTGCAAGCGCGGCGTCCGTCACCCGCACGTTCACAGCGCGCGGCTCTGCACACTCTATCTCTCTCGCCCGAACATCCGGGCGCCAAGAGATCACCACAGCAAGTACATCGGAGACCCAGTGCTTTGCGACCACCGGAAATTCCTGGCCTCCTGTCCGCCACCAGCACAGCAGTAGCAGCCAGCAAGTGCCAACAGCCGTCCTATCATCCAGCTATCTAACGCCACTACGGCATGACACGGTACCGTGTTCTAGACTCTCCATGTCCTGTACGACACATGTTTACCGGTATCTCACATTTCAGGCTTCGTTCCTGCACGCGCTGGTGCACGTCGTGTACGGGACCCCATCCCGTCCGCCACGGCCTTTTATTGTTGTCACGTGCGCGGCGTGCCGAGCAACACAATCTGAAGAGACATTCCCCTTTGACCCCCACCTTTGACAGCAGCGGGTTGCACGCCCGGCAGCCGCAGTGCCGTACATCGTCGTCGCTGCGTCCACACGCCCGCTGGCGCCGCCGGCCACTGCCACGCCGCATCCCTCCACAGCAGTACCGGTCTTACTATACACTCAACACACACACACACACACACACACACACACACACACACACATGCACGTGCGGCAGGGCGCGCACGACCCTCACGCGGCCCCGTGTCTCATGCCCAGCACAGCGCCCGCCCCAGGAAAGCGCAGGCGTGATTGTCCACCTCTCACTCTCCCGTGTAGATCGTAGAAATTAACGGTTTGTCCCAAGGCCCTGCTTGCTGCTCGGCTTCCAGGAGTGTTCAGCACACAACCAAGCACATGCAGCGAGCGACAGGTCCCACGCACGCTGCCCCTGCAGCCAGCAGCGGCCTGCGCTCTCCTAGTGGTAGTGGTGGCCGCTGGCGCTACTACCATTACTGCCAGGCAGCCATCCGTCCAGCCATCAAACCAGTCAGGGCAACCAAGAGACAATATCATGCGCAAGCGCATGCCGTGCTACCAACCAAGACAGGCGCCTCCCCCTCCGAACTTCCATATGTATGCCGCCGCGTGCCTCGCACTGCCGCCTCTTGAAGTGCTTCCGCAATTATATAGATGTAGTACACGTTGCGTTTGCCGCAGGCCTAACGATTCCGCCACGACCATCGCGACCTTGCCGCCCTCGAATGCCGTGGGCCGTAGGACCAGCAAGGGGCTGGGGCTGGAAAAGCAGCAACCCCTAGTACGACGAGGCTGCCGGGGACACACACAGCCACGGCAATGGCCGCCTGCGGCGCCCTTAGCTCACAGCGTCGCCCAGCCTCCGAAACCCGTTTGTGACTTGCGCCGCCTGCGCTGCCGATGCATGCCTGGGCACCGGCGCACGCAGCCCAGAGATACATACCCTGATTCTCTCACCTCAACAACCACAGCGCAATGCTACCGTCACCACTTCCCACCGAGGCAGACCGAACATACAAATGCTGCCTAGGACGAATAGTAAACTCACCCCCGCGCACACCCATCAACAGTGCGTTGGCATAGAAAAATACATCGTGGAGCCGCCGCTTTGTGGCTGTGCCCATTTCATCTGCGCTCTCCAGTGGAAGTCGCATGATTCAGTTCTGCTAGGTTTACTTCAATAACACAGCAGACATAAGACGCAACAGGACAAAGCGGGGGCGCAGCTGCTGCTGGTCAGTAGCCTCCAACAGTGGTCACTGACGCCTGACGCTGGTCACCACTGCCTGCGCCAGTGCCGCCCCCGCCTTCCACCACGCCTGCGGCCGGTTTCCTCCTCCCACCTCCCGCGCTGCCACTCCCGTCCAGCTCTGCCTGTAGCCGCTTGCGCTTCTCGCCGCGTGTGCGCCCCGCCCCGCCCCTCCGACTCGCACCCGCCCCGCCTGCACCTGGGGCTGCGGAGCCGCTGGCGCCGCCGCGACCCTTCCCAGCGGCCCGAGCTGCCCCCGCGCCGGAGCCACCTCCTGCTGCGCCCGCAGCGGCAGCGGCTGCCGCCCTGGACACAGGGCCGGCCGTGCCCGCATGGCAGCTTCCACCGTCGCCCTTGCGCGCCTGGTCCACCTCCATCGCCTCCCCCACCTGCTCCACCTCGCCCGGCCCCTCCGCCGCCGCAGCCGCAGCCGCCGCCGCAGCCGCCGCCACCGCTTGGCCGCCGCCGCCGCCACTGCGCTGCTGAGCAGCCTGCCCGGCGGCAAGGTGCTGGCCGCGGTGCCCGTCTGCCACCAGGTTGCGGTGGTGCTGGTGGCGGCGGCCCTGTGGCGGCTCGACACCGGCGGCGGCCGCGGCGCCCGGCGGGGGCGGCTGCTGCGGCGGCGGCGCCTGGTTGACTGCCGCCTGGTCATCCACCCGGCCTGAAGACATGACCGCCGACTTTGCCGGCCCCGCCACCACACCTGCCTCAATGGCGCCACCACCCTCCACCACGCCGCCGGCCACGCCACCGTCGCCGTCACCGTCGCCACCTGCGCCGCCGCGCCAGCTGCCCTGCTGCGCCAGGCCGCCGGAGGCGTGCGGGCCGTCAAACTCCTCCTCCCACGCCGCAACGGCAGGGCTGCCTCCGGCCCCGCCGCCGCCGCCGCGCATGACGCGCCCGCCGCCGCCGCCGGCTGCCTCGCCCTCCGCCTCGCCCTCCCCCGCAAAGGCGCCCACGTTGTCCGCCTCAGAGACCACGGCTGTGCCGCCGCTGACGGTGTGGTGTGAGTTGGCAGCGTGCGAGGTGACAAGGATGGTCATCTGCGGCTGCGGCGGCCCCTCGGCGCGCCGCCGCACGCCGTCCGAGTCCGCGTCGTCGTCATCGAAGCCGCCGTAGGCGTCGGCCTGAGTGGACAGCGGAGCGCTGGCGGCGTGCAGCAGCCGGTGGTGGTTGTGCTGCTGCTGCTGCTGGTGTTGCTGTGCGCCGTGCGGCGCCATGCCGCCGGCAGAGCCGCCCGCTGCACCGCCGCCGCCGGCGGTGCCATCGTTGTTGTCGGCACCGCCGGCAGCAGCAGCAGCGCCGAGCAGCGCGGCGGCTGCGCCGCCGTCCGCGTCAGGCGGGAACTGGCCTTCGGCCACCAGAACACCCGGCAGCAGTGGCAGCGGCACCAGCGGCTGCTGCTGCAGCTGCAGCTGCGCCGCGGCCGCTGCTGCTGCCGCCTGCTGCTGCTGCGCGGCGGCGGTGCCCGCAGGGGGGCCGTGGCCGCCCGCCATGCCGCTGTGCTGCCGCCACCCGTCCACCGCGTCCGCGGCGCCGGGGCTGCCGCCTGCGCTGGCGGCACCGGAGCGGGTGGGCGCAGCGGCGCCGGCACCCGCCAGCTGACGCGACCCGCTAACGACGCCACCGGTGCCGCCACCCTCCCCGCCAGCGGTTTCACCGAGGCGGCTGGTCTGGGGGGCGTCGTCGCCGATCGTGTCCTCGACCGCGTGCAGTCCTGCGTCCGCGCCCGCCTCGGCCATGCCGCCGGTGCTGCCGGCCGCCGCCGTCTGCTCGCGGCGCGACGGCGGGTTTGCCTCGCCACTCTGCGAAACAGCGCCCATGGCCGAGCTCCCGTGCACCTGGCGCTGGTGCTGGTGCTGGTGCTGGGCTGCGTGGGAGGCGCCGGCGCCGCGCCTGGGGCCGCCGGCGCCGCCAGTGCTGCCGTGCCCGCCAATGGAGCGCGGCGCGCCACCACCACCATTCGCGGCCCTGTGGTGAGCAGCCGCGGACGTGCCGCCGGCGCCGCCGCCGCCGCCGCCGGCGCCCGAGGCAGCAGCGTGTGCTGCGGCGGCGGCGCCCGCGCGAACGCGGTTGGAGCGCAACGTGACGGTGTGCCCCGCGCCGGCACCGCCGCCGCCCATTCCGCCGCCGCGGCCCCCGGCATAGGGCCCGGCGTGCGCGGGCGAATCTACGATTATGGGCAGCATGGGGTGCAGCGCCGACTGCGCCTTGGCGTTGCTCTCGTTCACGGCCGCGCCCTTGCCAGCACCCGCACCCGCACCAGCACCCGCACCCCCGCCGCCGCCTGCGCCGCCGCCACCGCCGCCGCCGCCCAGCCTGTGTGGCGGTACGACGAGCGGGCCGTTGTCGGCCGTGCTGCCGGCGCCCGGCAGCAGCAGCAGCAGCAGGTCCCCGGCGTCGCCGCCGCCGCCACCAGCAGTATGGTGGTGGTGGTGGTGGTGGTGCTCGCCGCGGCCCGCTGCCGTGAGCATGCCGTGGCCGGGCATGCCCGTCGACAGTGCCGGCGCCGGCGGCGTGTGCGCGCTCATGGGCGCACCCTGATCGACCGCGCCCATGCCAACCTCCTCACCGCCGCCGGCGGCGCCGCCAAGCACCTGCGCCACCTGCGGCGTCTCAGCGCGCCCGCCGCCGGCCCCGGGCCCGGCCCCGGCCCCCGCCTCGGCGCCGCCGTCCGCGTTGGAGCCCGCGGCACCCGCCGCTGCCGCGGCGGCGGCCGCCACCGCCACCGCCGCCGCCGCTGCGCGCAACAGCCCGGCCTGCGCCTCCGCCGCGGTGCCGCCCACGCGCGTGAAGGCGCCGTGGACCTCGGTGAACTGAGGCATCACGGCTGACAGGCTGGGCCCACCAGGCGAGGCGCTGCGCGCCGCCACCCGCTCCCCGTCCCTGCCCGGCCACGCGCCCTGGCCCTCCACCACCGCCACCGCCGGGCCTGCGCCGGCACCGGCCGCCGCCGCGGCGACGAGTCGGTCTGCGTGGTGGTGCTGCTGCGCCAGCGCCAGCGCCTCAGCCGCCGTCGCAGCCATCCCCACGAAGGACCCGTGAATCTCCGTGACCTGGGGCACCGCGTCCTCCTGCGGCGCACGCAACCGCAAGTGGCCGCCGCCGCCGGCCACCGTGCCCCCGACACCCGCGGCGTGGGTGGCGTGCGCCTCCGCTGGGCGCGCTGAGCCGTCAATGACGACGCCGGCGGCGACGGCGGCGGCGCCGCCGCCGCCGACCACCTCGGCCTGCGCGCCGCGGCCCGCGCTGCCCGCGACGGCGGCGCCCACGGTCACCGCGTCGCGGCTGGCGGACTCGCGCGCCTGGCCCTGGCCGCGGTTGCTGGGCAGCTGGTGCTGCTGCGGCGGCTGCTCCACCAGCTGCTGCTGGTGCGCGGCGTGCGGCGGCTGCGAGGCGGTGGTCAGCACGCTGGCAGGGTGGCGCGCCGCGCCTCCCAGCGCCGCAAGCGTGGTGTAGTTATTTTCGTGCACGTGAGCCGCGAGCTGGGCGGCCGCGGCGTCAGGCAGCATGCCGCCGGCCGCGCCCGAGTTGGCGCGGCGGTGCCCGCCGCCATGTGCTGTGTGGCCGCCCCCGCCGCCGCCCCCGCCGCCGCCGCTTTCGCCTGCCTCGGCTGCGCCAAGCAGTGCCGCGCACTGCGGCTGGTCGGGCTGCGGGGCCGGCGGCGGCGACTGTGACTGCGAGAGCCGCAGCACCTGCGCCGCGCCGTAGCCGTAGCCGTGGTGGTGCGGGTGGTGGTGCGGGTGCTGCTGGTGCTGCTGCTCCTGCAGCGCCGGCGGGAGCGACTCCCGCAGCCCTGCCAGGGTGCTGTCCGCGGGCTGCGGTGAGTCCTCCATGGGCTGCTCGGCCCCCGCCCCCGCCGCCTGAGCCTGCTGGCTGGGCTGCTGCCGCAGCAGCAGCACCGGTGGGCCGTGGCCGTGGTGAAGCAGCTGGCCGTGGTGGTGCAGGCCGTGGCTGCGCGGCGGCGGCCGGAAATGACCGGACGCCGCCGCCGGGCCGCCGCTGCGGGAGCTTTGCGGCTGCGCCCGTGCGCGTCCGCCGCCGCCTGCCGCGCTGCTGCCGCCGACGGGCGTGCCGTCGCCGTCGCCCGCTGCCGCCCGCCCGCCCCCTGCGACTAGCTGCCCCTCACCCGAGCCGCCGCCGGCGCCACCACCCATCCCGGGCATATCGACATCCCCGTCCGCGTCCGCGTCCGGGTCGATGTCCATGGGCAGTGGCGGGTCACCGCCCTCCACGGCCGCTTGCTGGCTGGCGGCGAGAAGCGCTTCTTCCTCCTGCGGCTGGCTCCGCCGCAGCCGCTCCTCCTGCGGCGAGGGCCGCCGCCGCGCGCTGCCGGCAGCCTCCTGGCTGCTGGACTTGCGCCCGGCGCCCGTGCCCGCTGTCTCGGCGCCCGAGGGGTGGTGCAGCAGCACCGCGCCGCCGCAGCCGCCGCCGCCGCCAGAGGCCGCCGCGCCCGCTGCCGCCGCCGCCAGGGCGAGGGCACCCCCTGCGCCGCCCTCGGCATCGGGGCTGACGCCGCCACCGGCAGGGCCGCCGTGGGACACGTTGGCGTCGCCGGGGTCGGGGCTGTTCTCGCCTGAGAGGTGCCGGTCGGCATTGGAAGCGCTGAAGGCGGGCCCTGCGCCGCCGCCGGCGCGGTCCTGCCCAGGCACGAGCTCTCCGCTGATGGATGCCGCGCCGCCGCCGCCGTTGCCGCCCGCGCCCGCCCCAGCGCCGCCCGGCCCCGTCCCCGCGCCGTGCAGCAAGGGACTGGCCGCAGTGCTGTTGGCCGCTTGCAGCCGCCGCCGGTGCAGCAGCAGCGCAGCTGCCGCCGCCGCGTTGGGCGCGCCGCCGCCGCTGCCGTCCTCGCCTGCAGCTGCCGCCGCCGCAGCCGCCGCCGCGCCTCCGGGCATGCCCTGCGCCGCGGCCAGGGCGTCGTCCATCAGCCGGTCTAGCATGGGGCTCATTGCGGTGCTGTTTGCTGCCTGCAGCTGCGCCTGGTTGGGAGCGGGGCTGCCGCGGTCGGCCAGCGCTGGGCCGCCGCCGTCAGCTACGCCGCCGCCGCCGAGGCCGCCGCCACCGCCCAAGCCCAGGGCCCCGGGCACGCCTGTGTTGCTCGCACGCAGCGCCGCCGGGCCCCCTGCCCCCATGCCACCGCCGGTGACGACCGCGCCGGCGGCGCCGCTGGCGGCGGGCGCGGGGCCGGCGGCGCCGTGGTGCCCCAGCCCGCCGTGGCTGTGGTGGCCGCCGCCGCCGCCGCCGCCGTGGTGCAGCAGCCGCGGGTCATGATGGTCGCCGCCGTGTTGGGGCCCCGGCTGATGGCTTGCAGCCTGTGTTAGAAAAGCACAAGGAGGAAGGGTCGACTTGCAGCCTGTGTGTTTCCAGATGTATAATACGACACGGCCACACACGTAATCACAACTTGTCTAAACATGTGAGTGCAAGGCCGGGCTGTGGACGGGAGGGACAGGCCAGCTTGGAGATGGGCCCAGGCCCTGACACGACAGCGAGGTGCCAAGTTGAGCAACAGCTCAAGAACCGTATCGCGCCATCGCGCCCCAGACACCCGCCAGCTGTTCGCCATGCCCTGTACACCACAGGCCCACAGGCACGTCCACCAAAGCACGCGCACCTTGTCGGCCGGTGAGCCGTGCTTGCCGCCGCTGCTGGCGGGGCCCATGTGGCCGGTGCTGGCGCCGCCGCCGCCGCCGCCCAGCATGCCCAGCAGCGCCGCCGCCGGCCCCACGCTCATGCGCGCGCCGGCGCCGCAGTCGTTGTCGCCCTCCTCCTCTAGCTCCCCGCCCACCTCGCCGACGGCCTCGTTGTCGTTCTCGCCCACCTCCGCCCGCCGCTCCCCCATGGCTTCGTCAGCGGCGTCGTCCAGCAGGCCGCCGCCCAGCCGGCCCCCGCCGCCCTGCCCGCCGCCACCGCCACCCTCCGCCGCCTCCTCGCCTCCGTCGGCGCTGCCGGCGTTGTCGTTGTCGTCGCCGTGCTCGCCAACGTCCTCCTCCATGCCCATTCCCATGCCCATGCCCATGCCGATGCTCATGCCCACGCCCGGGCCCAAGCCCATGCCGAGCGCAGGCCCCCCGCCGCCGCCGCCGCCGCCGCCGCCGCCGTGCGCGCTGGTGCCCACGGCGGCGCCGTTGTCGCCGCCGCGCTCCCGGCGGTCGTCCTCGTTGGGCAGCAGGTTCTCATCCGTCTGCATCAGGTCCCGCGCGTCGGCGCCCGCCATGCCTGTCAGGAGGCAGGCAGCACCACCAGGCAGCAAGAGCACGCTTCGGGTGCTGCATAGCTAATGGTGACAGCGCATCTCCTCCAACAGAATCCCCCCCATGACGCCTACCGAACCTACCCCGACTACAGCACAGCGCCGCGCGATGCTGCGCACAGCTGAGCCCAGCCCAAGCACCTCCCTCGTCGCTGGCTCCGCCCCTGGCTCCGCCCCGCCCCCTTTCCGCTCTCACCCATGCCCGAGCCGGCGTGCTCCGAGGCCGAGCCCATGCGGCTGTCCTCGGCCATGTCCACCGTGTCGCTGGTGGTGGCGCCGTTGCTGCCGCTGTTGTCGGTGCCGTCGTGCGAGGGCCCGGCGGCCATGCCCATGGACGAGTCGCGCGGGTCCGGCGCCATGGCTGCGGGCGGCGGCGCAAGGCGGCAGCAGGGGCAGCGGCAGGAGCGGCAGGAGCAGCATGGCGGGGATGGGGTGGGGGGTTCCATGCATTAGAATTAAGCAGTGTACCAAAAAGGAGGGAGGGCCGGGGAGGGGAGGGGAGGGGAGCGCGGAGCTGCCTGAACGCACAGCGGCGCCAACGCACCGTTGTGCCGCGGCGGACTCCGTGCCTCTGCATGGCGGCTGCCCGCGCGGCCCGCGCCGTTGCCTGCGGGCGGCTGCTGCAGCTCGTGCTCGGGCGGCGGCAGCGCCTGCTTTGAGGCCTGCCCCTCTCGCGAGCGGGACCTGTTGCGGCAGGAGCCACGGAAGAGAGCACACAAGGGCCGGAACCAGACCAGCTTGGGATCAGAGCGAAGGTCCCAAAAAGAGACACAAGGCAAAGAGGAACGCTCTCGTACGTACGAAGCTGCGCACCTGGTGCCATCAAAGCGCTGGCTGGCTATCTCGCCCATGTCAACTGCTGCAGCCGCCGCAGCTGCCTTGCTGCTTGCCACCGCGCCCACGCCGCCGCCAGCGCCAGCGCCAGTGCCACCGCCAGCGCCGCCCCCCGCGCCGCCGCCGCCGCCTCCACCGGCGGCGCCGCCGCCCGCCGCATCGCCACCGCTCGCGCCGCCCGTGGCCGCGCCCCCGCCGCCGCCGCTGCCGGCCAGCCCGCCGCCGCCGCCAACGCCGCGCGTGGCCGCCACCTCCATCGAGCCACTGTCCTCCTCGCCACCCTCCGAGCCGTCGCTCTCCTCCGCAATCACGGTGGCGTGCACCGACGCCGCGGGGTGGCCGGCGTCGGCGTCCTGCGCCAGGCGCCACGCCGAGTTGTCGTCCGCTTGCTCGCCGTCGCCGCCGGGCGCGCCGCCGGCGCTGCCCACGCTCGCGCCCGCCACTGCGCCGCCACCGCCGCGGGCTCCGCTGCCGCCAGCGAGCATCATCAAGGCCCCGCCTGCCAGCTGTGCGACGCCTGGGCTTCCCTCACCCGCGTCCGCTGCCGGGCCCAGCGCGCCAACGCCGGCGCCGGTGCCGCTGCCGCCGCCACCCACGAGGCAGGCTGCATGGTGGTAGCCGTGGCCGTGCGGCGGCGCGTGCGCTTGTCCGTGCGCGTGGTGGCCTGCCTGCTGCATGTGGTGGTGCGACCCTGGGTGCCCGCCGCCGTGGCCGCCCGCCGCTGCATGGTGGTTTCCGCCGCCCCCGCGACCCGCCGCCACGCCGCTGCTGCCGTGCATGACTGAGCGCGCCGCACCAGCTCCCACCGTCGCGGCGCCGCGGCCGCTGCTTGCCCTGCCTCCATCGCCGCCGCCATTATTACCGCCGCCGCCGCCTTGCGTCGACCACTGCGGCGCCTGGTAGGCCGCGGGGCTGCCTTCGCGGCCGCCGGCGGCGGCGCCGCCGCCGCCGCCACTGCCGGCTGCCCCGCCCAGGCCGGCGGCGCCGGCGCCTACTGCCGCGCTGGTGGCGCCGCCCTGCCGAGACAGCTGCTGAACGTCGGGGCTGACGTCCATGTCCCGGACCCGATGCAGCCTGCCGGGCAGCGCCTGCTCCACAACCTGGCCCTCCGTGTCCATTGGCTCCGCGGTGGCCGCAGCCGCCGCGCCGCCCGCTGCCCCGCCGCGCATAGACTGCGCCGCCGCAGCATCAGCGGCGGCGGCAGCGGCCGCCGCCGCCGCCGCAGCGGCGGACATCGTGGCGACCGCCTGCACCTGCGGCCCGCCCCTGCTGCCCACCGGAGCGCCCGTGCTGGCAGCACCGCCAGCGCCGCCCGCAGCCGCGCCGTGAGCAGCGCCCGCCGCCACCAGGCCAGGGCCTGCGCCGCTGCCGCCAGCACTGCTGGCCACGCCGCCGCCGCCGCCGCCGCCAGCAGCACCGCCGCCGCCAGCGCCTGCCCCAGCGGCGCCGCTCTGTCCGGCCGCACCGCCGGCACTGCCCACCCCGCCATCGCTTGCCTCCGGGCCGCCCGCGCCGCCGCCGGCATTGCTCGCGGACGCTTGCTGGCCACCGCCGCCGCCGGCAGCCGCGAAGATCCCCGAGCCCTCGTTCGCGCCCGCGATGCCGCTCTGCCGCTGGCTGTTGTAGGCGGCCGAGGTGGCCTGCAGCAGCAGGCTCAGCGCGACCTGAAGGTGCGAGCGGTAGTCAGCTGTGTGCGTCATGGACGGGCCGGCGCCGTAGTTGCTGTGGCCGTGGTGCGTGTTTGCGCCGCCCCCGCCGTTCTGCGCCACGTTGCCGGCGCCTGCCTCATCGCCAGCTGCCCCGCCCGCGGCGCCGGCCGCCCCGTTGGCGCCTGCCGGCATGCCGCCCGGGGCATTTCCATGGTGCTGCGGGTGCGCGTGGTGGTGATGTGGATGGCCGCCGCCGGGGCCACCGCCACCACCGAACCCTCCGCCGCCGCCACCGCCGCCACCATCATCACCCCCGCCCGGCGGCCCATTCACAGGCGCCACGGAGCCACTTGGCGTGTCGGCTGCCGACGCCGCGGGCGCAGCCGCCATGCCGCCGTGCGCTCGCGCCGCCGGGCTGCCCTCATCACCAACACCAGCCCCCGCCGGGCCAGCAGCCGCTCCCCCACGGGCGTGGTGACTACCTGCGCTGTGCTGCGTCGCTGCCGGCGCGCCATCTACCTCCATGGCGTCTGCGCCGCCAGCGCCTGCACCGCAGCCGCCACCCGCATCCGCCGCCGTGCGGCTGCCGCCGGCTAGCTTGGACGCCTGCGGCGCTTCAGCTACAGCCCCGCCCGAGCTTACCGCCGGCCCGGCGCCGCCGCCGCCGCCTGCAGCCCCACCTCCGTTTCCGCCCTGCGCGACAGACACGGCGGCCGTGGCGGTATGGTAGTGCAGCTGCCTGGCGGCACCGCCCGGCCTGACGGACACGGCGGCGCCGACCGGGTGCGCGGACTCATGCTCTGACTGCTGCGGCTGGTTGGGCGACACATGCTGCTGGGCCTCCTGGGATGCATGCGCCGACGCAGCTGGCGCGGCGGCCGCCGCCGCCCCGTACCCCGCGCGGTCTGCTTGCAAGCTTGCGCCGCGCCGCCCCGGGCTGCCGGCGGGGCCATCGACTGCCATGGGCTGCGGTGCGTGCGACGGCCCCTGCGCCCCAGCGGGCAAGCCGCCAACGACTGCCGCCACGGCGGCCTGCGTCAGCGCCATCTGGGCGTTCATTAGCTCAATGGGCAGCAGCCCGGGCAGGAGCATGTGCAGCTGCTGCGCGTGTGATGGGCCCGCGCCGTTGTGCGCGGGCAGCGGCCCTGCCGCCGCAGCATGGTTGGGGCTTCCGGCAGCCAGCCCGCCTGTCCCACCGCCGCCGGTGCCGCCTGCCCCGTCCTGATCAAAATTGCCGCATACAGACGCCGGGTGGTGGCCGCCCGCCAGCATGGCATTGGACGCGACAGGCCTGTCCTCGCCCAACTGCCGCTGCGCGCTGTATAGCTGCTGCTGCTGGTGCTGGTGGTGCTGGTGCTGCTGCTGCTGCCCCGGCGCCGCCGCCTGGGCGTGGCCCCCCGGCAGCCCCGACGTGCCCGCCACCTCGGCGCCGCCCTCGGCGTGCGTCGACGAGCGCTGCTGCATGAGCTGTAGCCGCTGCAGGTGTGCGTGCGCATGCACGTCCGGCAGCAGCGCCGCCTCCAGCCCAGGATCCAGCTGCGCCAGCGCATGCAGCGGCCCGGCCGCGCCGCCTGCCGGCCCACCGCCTCCGCCACCTGCCGCAGCGCTGTCGGCGATGCCGGCCGCAGCCGCCACAGCAGCTGCGGCGGCTGTCATGGACGCGCCCATGAGCAGCCCATGCAGCTCATGAATGCCCGGCAACCCCAATGACTGGGCTGCCGCATTCCCAGCTGCGCCACTCAAGCCGTGGCTGGCAAGCATGGCCGCCGGCAGGTCGAACGCGGCCCCTGGCCTGCTTGCTCCCGTGCCAGGCGGGCGGCGTCGCCAGTCATTTGGCAAGTCAGGCATCGCCCTGTTGGCCTGGCCAGACAGCCCCGCCCCGCCAGCCCTACCAATCCCGCTCGCCGCACCGCCCGCAGACCTATAGTTGCCCTCAGCTCCGGTGCCGCCGCCGGTGGCTGACACCGCCGCGGCGGCCGGCGGCCGATCGTGGTGCTCGGGGCTGTGCTGTTGCTGCTCCTCCTGGTGGTGCTGGTGCGGCTGGTGCTGCTGGTGAGCGTGCTGGTGCTGCTGTGCATGGGGATGCTGTTGCGCCAAAGCGTGCGACAGCTGCTGTGCAGCTGCCGGGTGCGCAAACTGCGGCGGCGGCAGGAGCTCACGTGGCTGCATGGCGCCGCCATCGGGCTGCATCCCAGGCTGCTCTCCCAGCTCCGCGCCCGCGTCCAGCACCGCGGCGGCCGCGGCCGCGGCGGCGGCAGCTGCTGCGCTTTGCTGCTGCATGCTAACCACTGCATGCAAGCCTTGCAGCTGCTCCAAAGCCGCCAAGCTGAAGTGGGGTGCCTGTGAGGAGTGCGGGGGTGACACGCGCAGTCGAACGTTCGCTGCAAGCCCGGCGCTCGCAAGGCCAGGCTGGGCACGGGCAGCCCAACCCAGATGGGCCTCAGCTCAACCCAGATGGGCCTCAGCACAACCCAGATGGGCCTCAGCTCAACCCAAAGCACATGAAGCACCGAAGCCCACGTTGGCCTGAACCGACATGATTGTTCGGCTGCCACGCACCAGTCCGTTCCCAAGCAGTGCCGCTGCCGCCGCGGCTGCTGCCCCTGGATCTAAGCCCACTGGGCCGTCCGCAGCAGGCGGGCCCCCGCCGAGCGTGCCAGCCGCCCACTGCGCGGAATCAGACAGATGCGGAGATGAGTGCGTCGTGACGCCGCATGTGGGTTGGTGTGAACAGCCCAGGTCCGCAGCAGGCAGAGCACGCATGGTGATTTCCCCAACAAGCCCAAAACGGAAGGTCCTCAGCGCCGGTCAGCGCACCTGAAGGCTATGCGGGTGCGCCTTGCGTGCTGTGGAGGGCCCGCCGCGGCCCCCGGGCGCCTGCAGCTGCCCGTGCACGGACGCCGGCGTCGTCCCGCGCACGATGGACCGGGCTGGGTGCGTGCGCGGCGCGTGGCCCGGCGCCTGTGCTGCGTCGCCCGGCGCACCGCCACCCCGCCCCCCAACCCCGTGCCCGTGGCCCTCCCCGCGCGTGTCCGCGGCGTGGGACGTGATGCTGTGAGGGCGCTGGATCTCTGGGGATGAGGCGTACTGGTCGCCCGCGAGCGCCGCGACGCGCGCGTGCTGCAGTGCAGCTGCGTTGATGGCGGCCGCCGAGGGCCCTGCCGCGGCGCCAGCCATGCCGTGCAGTAGCAGCAGCTGCTGGTGCTGGTGCTGGTGCTGGTGCTGCTGGTATAGCATGAGCGCCTGCGCCTGCTGCGCCTGCGGCTGCTGCAGCTGGGGCAGCGGGTGCTGCGACGGGGCCTGCTGCTGCAGCCCAGGCGGCGGCGACTGGCCTGCCTGCATCGCGGTCAGGGCCTGGCCATGCCTTCCGCCGCCGATGTTGGTGGTATTGCGGACAGCAGAGATTAGGCTATTGGCTGGCCGCGGGCCTTGCTGAAGCCGGTTTGACCCCACAGGACCTGGGGAAGGGAGACAGGCAGGGGGTTTTGAGCGGGCGAGGTTTCCCGCACAGGAGTTATGTCCAACTCCGACAGGCGCCAGAGGCACAATAATTACGTTGTATTCCGGCGTTGCGGGCTGGCCTTACCATCGGGCTCCGCTGCCGACAAGGCGCTATCCTCATCCACGCTGCGCTCCGGCTGCACAGTTGAGCCTGCCGCGCGTGCACCTTCAAACGACACCGCAGTTGATACCTGGCTTCTCGCCGCGCGCTGCGGGGGCATTGCGGTTAAACCAGGTCAGAGTCGCCCGGAATGTCAGCAATTCGACCACAACGCTCCTGCCCACAGCCTCTTGTTCCAAGCACATTAAACTCTATTCCATATCCATTCCCTCCACGAACATAAGCAAGGACTCACCGGGCTCGGTGGCTCCCCGGTGCTGCCGGCCGGCTCCGACGCCTGGCCCTCCGACTCTTGTTGTGATACCGTGACGCTTGTGACTGCATTTGACAGGGCTGTGTCCGCTCCAGAGGCCTGGTGCCTGGGCCCTGGGTTCTCCATTCTTGACTGGCGCCAAAGCCCGCCTACGCAGGGCTCCCGCTAGCCGCTGCCCTATGTGTACATAAATCCATTCGATCGGCCCCTTGGGCCCGTGTGTCCAGGCATAAACCGGCCTGGAAAAGAAAAGCAAGTTAGCGTTCTGTAGGCACCGAGACCCGGCAAAGCTTTTTGCTGTCTACTTTAGTGGGCCCAGCAGAGGCATTTCTTATGACGGGTGTTGAGCGTCGTGTACAAAGCCTCCATTGGGGCTTGCGTGAATTTCCCGGCAAGGTGGCAATGCTTTCCGCCTCTCGGCGCGTTACCAGCGTGATTGCTCCAATAGCTGCATTACACTACGTGCTGCACTACTTGCAAAATTAACGGGTGACGGATATTGCGAAGATATGACCGTGATATCGCGTGTCGTACGCGCCGGATTCGGCTCGTCCCACACCGCCGGTGCACTACGCCTAGCCTGTGCGAGCGTATGGTACGTGGAGCTACGTGCGAAGAAGCAGCGCGGGGCCCGGCGTGAAGGGCCCGGGTGTCTAGACTGGCCCCGCTGGCAGTGACAGGCCTTTTGGCCCAACTGCTGCACGCAGTGCACAACAGCCATAACCGATTAGTCGAGTCCTC
This sequence comes from Chlamydomonas schloesseri, assembly GCA_016834595.1. NCBI lineage: Eukaryota > Viridiplantae > Chlorophyta > Chlorophyceae > Chlamydomonadales > Chlamydomonadaceae > Chlamydomonas > Chlamydomonas schloesseri. The sequence continues at coordinate 1,001,764 of JAEHOD010000030.1, forward strand.
TGTCCCTCTGCGGGGGCTACTTACGCGCCATGCGTGGTAACGCTGTAAGGCGTGACGCCATCGTACTCCCTCACCGCAAAGGAAAAACAGGCGCTCTATGACACGCCACACTACGTCTGCGTATGGCAGCACGATACGGGCCTGGGGAGTGAGCGTGTCGAGTCACACGGGGTCAACAAACGTGGAGAACACGGTGTGTGCACTTCCGGTCCCGAAGTTGCTGCCATGGCGTGCTGCTGTATGAGGCGAATCGCACGTATGGGGCGAAACACACAGCAGGGGGAGAAAGGCGAGGCGTGGGTCGGGTTGGGGGCGGGGCTGTCCAAAGTGCAGCGTTGGGGAAAGGGAGGGGCTGCAGGGGCATCGCCAATGAAGGGCCGCTTCGTCGGGAAGGCCAGCACCTGTTAGTGGTGGGCGTTGGGTTTGGGTCGCCTACAGTCGCCTAGGGTACTTGCGCGACTGGTTCCACCCGCCCTTTTTGCATGGGTATGGTTCTGATTGGGGCTGGTATCTACAACCCCCCACCCCCTCAAGGCCTCAACTATCCGCCAGTTGCGCACGCGCGCGCGCACGCGCCCGACGTTGGTATTACGCGCAGCCCGACGGCGAACAGCGCCGCCTGGTGGCGGGCGGGGGGGGCTTTGCCCTCGCTCCACAGGCGGCCCACGGGTCGAGCGGTGCCCCCCGTGCGGTGCTCGGGACTGTCCCCGCTGCATTAGCTGCACGCGCTGCTAATACTTTCGTCGTCGGCCTGTGCCGCCCTGAGCTGCTGTTGATTCCTGCACCTGCACAGAAGACCGCTGTGTGTTCAAACCACTGAGTATTTCATCTATATGCTACATCATCAACTAATTTTAAGCAAGCGTAAACAGAACATGCACCTAACGCAGCAGCAGCACCACCAGCAGCAGCAGCAGCAGCAACGGCCACACCACCACCAGCTCGCGCCCGCGGGCCCACCGCCGGCGGAGCCCCAGCCGCTGTCTTCGCCGCTGCATTCGCCGCGCCTTCGCAACAGCAATAACAACAACAGCAACAGCTTTTCTCCGCTGTGGCAGCAGCATGCGGCCACGTTCATCGACCCGACCACCGCGGACGTGGCTCTGGTCTTTGGCGGCGGGCGAGGGTCGTGGGTGTGCGGCGGCGGCGGCGATGGCGACGACGACCGAGGGCGTCTGCTGTGCCACAGCCAGATTCTTTCGGCGTGGTCGCACGTCTTGGCTGACGTGATTGCTACTGCTGCTACAGCCGCGGCGGCGGGAGACGGGAGCCGCGGCGGCAGTAGCAGGGCCGAGAGCGCAGCGCCGTCAGCCGCCGCCGCCGCCGCCGCCAACACCGCCGCCAACCCTGCAGGCACACTGGATGCAAATGCTGCATCCGTCACCGCCGCCGCCGGCATCAGTGGCGCGTGGCCGCCGCCGCCGCGGCCACTGCTGCGCATCCCGCTGCCAGCCGGGGATGTCGATAGCCCGGAGGTGGGTGAGGACGTAGGGCGCGTGGGCGCGTGCGTTACGGACACGTGGGCGGCCGTGAGCAAAGCGATCCACGCCCAGCCAGCCCAGCAGGCAGCGGGCGTCTGCACATTCGCGTGGCGCCCCCACCGCGCTCGCGCGCAGGGGGGGGGGGGGGCTGGGCCCTGGGGGTAGTTCATTCCCGCAACCAGTACGACCATTGGGGACACGTGGTTATTGGTACAGCACTACAGCTTGTGCTTGTGTGGCGCATGCGGGGCGACCGGGGGGCGAGGTGAGCGACCTGCCCTCCACGCCACGCCACGCCACGCCACGCACACACACACACACACACACAAAAAAAAACACAAACACGCGCCTCTCTCTACCTCTGCAATTCATAACTCTCTCTCAGTCTCTCCATCTCCAACTAACCATGACACACGTGCCTCATGCCTCGTGCCTCATGTGTCAGGCCTGGGTCCAGGGCCTGGAGCTCATGTACCCGCCCTGCCGCCTGCCGCGGCCCGGCCTGACATGGGTGGGTGGGTGCCTGGGTGGGTGGGTGGGTGGGTGCCTGGGTGGGTGCCTGGGTGGGTGGGTGGGTGCCTGGGTGGCGGCAGTAATGGAAAGGGGGCGCTAGGACATCTCGCTTGGGGGCCTCCTGCCTGCCTGCCTGCCTGCCGGGCCGCTGCTAGCTCCTCGAGCAACACGCATTGCGCATGCGGATACGGCATTGCCGCGCCTTTGCTCACCACGTCACGCGAACCATCCCGCATGCCTCGAGTCTCATGAGCTCGCCCGGCCTGCCGTACTGTGACTGTGACTGTGACTGTGTGCGCGCTGACCTAAAACTGTGTGTGTGTGTGTGTATGTGTGTGTGTGTGTGTGTGCATGTGTGTGTGTGCATGTGTGTGTGTGTGTGTGTGTGTGTGTGTGTGTGTGTGTGTGTGTGTAACAACGGGTTTACAGCTATCTGGGTGGATCACGTAATCGTGTATCTGAGACGCTGTCCGATGCTAGCGGCAGAGAACTAGCATCCCAAAGAATCACGCATTGGTTTGGTAGTCTGTGTCTCCCAAGCCGCAACGTGCAAAGTAGACGGAAAAACCCAATGGATTGGCCCTAGGAGCCGCACCCCGTCTTGAACAACACTACTACTAGCCGGCACGTGGTCACTGTGCATTGTTTGTTTGCCTGGCAAAGGACATCCTGTGTGTGTACCGCCCTGTGTACCGCCCAAAGGACATCCTGTGTGTGTACCGCCCGCAGTACAACCTGGACCCGGTCCTGAGCCTGGCCGACAAGTACGGCATGCACGGGCTGCTGCTGCAGTGCGAGGAGTTCCTGCTGGGTGGCCCGGCGGCTGTAGCAACGGCAGAGGCGGCAGCTGTAGCAGCTGCAGCAGCAGCGTCAGCAGGACCCGACGGCAGTGGCGGTGGCGGCAGCGGCGGCGCGGCCGGCGGCCAGCGACCGAGCTGGGCGGCAGCACTTGGGGGCAGCGGCACCGCAGTAGCCTGCTGCCGCTACTGCGGCGGCAGCGGCTGCGCGCCGGCTGCTGCTGCCAGCACTGCGGCCGAGGCCGGCAGTAGCAGCGATGGCGGCTGTGCTGGCGCGGGCGTGGCCTCTGGCGGCGGCGGCCCAGCCCACCCAGCCGTGGCTGTAGCTCGCTACGGCGGGGCGGCGGCTGCGGCTGGTGGCTGTGGTGCCGCCGCCGGGCCCGGTCGCGGCTCGGTCGCGGCCGCAGCAGGGTATGGCAGTAGCAGCCCCCTGCTGCCTGCTTCCGCTGCTGCTACTGCCGCCGCCGCCGCTGCGGCGGGCGGCGGGGGCCGGGCGGCGCACTTCAGCGCGGACGCCGGCGACCCGGCCTATGTGTGGAAGTGGCTGCTGCGGTCGGACCGCCTGCGCATGGAGCGGGTGAGTTGGAGGGGCACTGGGGCTGTGGGTGAGTTGGAGGGGCTGTGGGTGAGTTGGAGGGGCTGTGGGTGAGTTGGAGGTGCTGGGGCTGTGGGTGAGTTGGAGGGGCTGTGGGTGAGTTGGAGGTGCTGGGGCTGTGGGTGAGTTGGAGGGGCTGTGGGTGAGTTGGAGGGGCTGTGGGTGAGTTGGAGGGGCTGTGGGTGAGTTGGAGGGGCTGTGGGTGAGTTGGGAGGGGCTGTGGGTGAGTTGGAGGGGCTGAGGGTCAGTGGGGCTGTGGGTGGTCAAGAGCCGAGGGGGCTAAGCAATTGGGGTTGTGGGGCACGTGCGAAGGGGGTGGGGATTAGCCATCCATAGGGTGGTGTGTATCAAGTTTTGTGAAGTGCCGATGCCCGGGCGGAGGGGGAGTGCGGGGCGCGGGGGCGTTGCTTTATCGTGCAAGGATGCACAGCAGCAGCCTCAGTGGCGTTAACGGGGGCTGCTCGCACTTGCTGGCGGTGGCAGTTTGCAGCCGACCTGCGTGCAGGGGGCCTGCAGGGGGCCTGCAGGGGGCCTGCAGGGACTGCCCTGTCCTGCCCTGCCCTGCCCGGCCCTACCTCACCTGGCCCCTCCCGCTTGAACGCCGCCCACCCCCTCAGGTGGTGGCGCTGTGTTGCGACTTTGTGTGCTGCTGCTGTGAGCCGCCGCCGCCGCCGCCGCCGCAGCCGCAGCCGCCGGCCCTCGCGCCCTCGGCGGCCTCCGCACACCCGGGCGCTGCTACTTCCGCTGCAACTGCCACCGGCGCCGCCGCCGCCGCACTACTGCCACCACCACCACCATCTGCTACTGCCGCCGCAGCCGCCTCCAGCGCCTCCTGGCCGCCGCCTGAGCTGCTGGCCGGACTGCGGCCGGAGACCCTGTGCAGGTGACTGCAGTGGGGAGCTGGCAGTGCAGTGGGGCGTTGGCAGTGCAGTGGGGCGCTGGCAGTGCAGTGGGGCGTTGGCAGTGCAGTGGGGCGCTGGCAGTGCAGTGGGGCGCTGGCAGTGCAGTGGGGCGTTGGCAGTGCAGTGGGGCGCTGGCAGTGCAGTGGGGCGCTGGCAGTGCAGTGGGGCGCTGGCAGTGCAGTGGGGCGCTGGCAGTGCAGTGGGGCGCTGGCAGTGCAGTGGGGCGCTGGCAGTGCAGTGGGGCGTTGGCAGTGCAGTGGGGCGCTGGCAGTGCAGTGGGGCGTTGGCAGTGCAGTGGGGAGTTGGCAGTGCAGTGGGGCGTTGGCAGTGCAGTGGGGCGCTGGCAGTGCAGTGGGGCGTTGGCAGTGCAGTGGGGCGCTGGCAGTGCAGTGGGGCGTTGGCAGTGCAGTGGGGCGCTGGCAGTGCAGTGGGGCGTTGGCAGTGCAGTGGGGCGCTGGCAGTGCAGTGGGGGGCGCTGGCAGTGCAGTGGGGGCGGTGGCAGTGCAGTGGGGCGCTGGCAGTGCAGTGGGGCGTTGGCAGTGCAGTGGGGCGCTGGCAGTGCAGTGGGGCGCTGGCAGTGCAGTGGGGCGTTGGCAGTGCAGTGGGGCGCTGGCAGTGCAGTGGGGCGTTGGCAGTGCAGTGGGGGCGCTGGCAGTGCAGTGGGGCGCTTGGCAGTGCAGTGGGGCGCTGGCAGTGCAGTGGGGCGTTGGCAGTGCAGTGGGGGCGCTGGCAGTGCAGTGGGGCGTTGGCAGTGCAGTGGGGCGCTGGCAGTGCAGTGGGGCGCTGGCAGTGCAGTGGGGCGCTGGCAGTGCAGTGGGGCGCTGGCAGTGCAGTGGGGCGCTGGCAGTGCAGTGGGGCGTTGGCAGTGCAGTGGGGCGCTGGCAGTGCAGTGGGGCGTTGGCAGTGCAGTGGGGCGCTGGCAGTGCAGTGGGGCGTTGGCAGTGCAGTGGGGCGCTGGCAGTGCAGTGGGGCGTTGGCAGTGCAGTGGGGCGCTGGCAGTGCAGTGGGGCGCTGGCAGTGCAGTGGGGCGCTGGCAGTGCAGTGGGGCGCTGGCAGTGCAGTGGGGCGCTGGCAGTGCAGTGGGGCGCTGGCAGTGCAGTGGGGCGCTGGCAGTGCAGTGGGGCGTTGGCAGTGCAGTGGGGCGTTGGCAGTGCAGTGGGGCGCTGGCAGTGCAGTGGGGCGTTGGCAGTGCAGTGGGGCGCTGGCAGTGCAGTGGGGCGCTGGCTCGTTCGTTCGTTCGTTCGGCCGTGGGCGGTAGGGGAGTTGGCAGTGCAGTGGGGCGCTGGCTCATCGTTCGTTGGTGGGCAGTCAGCTCGCCAAGCTGATTGGCGCTTCGCTGGGCGGTGCCTCGTCAGCGGTGCTCGCCCCGCCCCCTTCATCCCGCCCGCTACTGCCGTATCTAGCCAGCTGGGCTAATAACCCAAAGTACCTCCACGCACCTCGCGTCTGCCACCGTGTTTTTGCCCCGTGTTTCTGCCTTCGCCTCCGCCGCGCGCATCGCCCCATATGGTTACACTGGGCTGGTATCTACAACCCCACCACCTTTCCGCTTTGCCTTCCCCCCAAATGGCCCCGCCCCCATGCATGGTTGATTCGGTTTCTACCTTTCTGATTTACGATTACCCGCCTGCCTGCCCGCTGGCCGCCCCCTCCCCCGCCCCCTGCCCCTCGCCCTCCACGTCCCCCTGCCGGCCTGCCCCTCCCGCTCCCCCCCATAGGCTGGTGGGGCGGCTGGTGGACGAGGCGGGCGTGATGCGGGCCGCCCTGCGGAACGAGGTGTGTGTGCGGTGCGGTGCGGTGAGCCTAGGTGGGCCTAGGTGTGCTGGCTCGTGAGCTGCGTCGGCAGTTCCCTTGGCTGTAACCAAATGCAAACTAGCTGTGTGTCTCGGGGGCTGCTGGTAGGTGGGGAGGCGTAAAGTTCGCATGGTTTGCAAACCTGGGAACCTGCTGACTGACGCGCGGTCGCGAGCGGTATGATAGCGCGTGTCCGTAGCAAGAGGGGGGCCGTCAGGGGGCGGGGGCGGCACCGCACGGACAAACGGGGGGTGGGGGTGACAGGTAGGTAGGGTGACTCAGCAGGGGCAGCAGTCAATGTCGGTCAATCAAAGGCCGGACCACCGCACCGCAGTTGGACAGCTCTATGCCACACAGCCGCCGCTTCCGTGCCTGGGCCGGGTGGCCATTACTGCTCCTGCCACTGGCTACGCTGGCACTGGCGCTGGAGCCGGCAGTAAGGTGCCCCCAGCACGCGAGCGGAACCCCCCGCCCCACCCCCCCACCCACCCCCCCCCACCGGCCGGTGCCGGTGCGTGTGTATGTGCGTTGCCATGCGCCCATTGCGAGCCCCCCTCGTTTCTGGAATTAACTACCCCCCCCCCCCCACACACACACGCACACACACGCACGTAAGTAACTCCGAGCGATTGCGGGGATTCCTCTCCGTTTCCGTTTACTAACGCCCCCCCGCACACACACACACACACGCACGCACGCACACAGGGGTTCAAGCTGCAGAGCGCAGTCACCTACTCCTTCGCGCCGCCGCCGCCGCCGCCGGCACAAGCAGCAGCGGGGGCGGCGGCGGTGGGGGGTGGCGGCGGCGGCGGCTCAGTGCTCACAGAGAACCGCAGGTGTGTGTGTGTGTGTTAGAGATAACAGGTGTGTGTGTGTGTGTGTGCGTGTGTGTGTGTGCGTGTCTGCATGGGTGTGGGAAATCAAAGCGACCGGGGGTCGTCTCGGCCTCCCGCGTCACCGCGTGTGCCAGCAGAGACTTGCTTGTATGTGTGTATGCTGGGCGGCGGGTGGTGGCGTGACGACAGGATGTGACGGAGAGCGGGGAATAATGGGAATGTTCTCATCCCAGGACCCAGCTACCGCACTTTCGTCTGACACCATGGACCCGACATCGACCGCCCACCCACCCAGCCGCCTCCGTTCTTCACACCACTGCCGAACTGGGGCCCCACGCATTTCATAGATATCTACCATTTTGTGGGCATTGCATTTTAGCCGCATGTCCGAATCACATCACACCCTCCTCCAACCCTTCCCTAGTGTGCCGTCGTGCTAATGACGGGCCTGTGTGCTGCTGCTGCTGCTGCTGCTGCTGCTGCTGCTGCTGCTGCGGCGGCGGCGGCGGCTGCGGCGGCGGCTGTGGTGCAGGTGGCAGTTGGCGGTTGCCGACCCGCAGCAGTGCCGCTGGCGGCTCAAGGGCACGCCCGGGCTGTTGGGTTGATGACAGCAGCAACTGGTGTGGCGGCATGGGTAGGGAGGTACCGTGGTAGCCATCCATGCGGACGGCGGTGTGCGTTAATGACGGGTGGGGCGGCGGGGTGTGATGACGTGTTTCTAATGGCGCCAACGTGTCTGGGCGCACTTCGACAAGCTCATGACCAGAAGCGCTTTTCTGGAGAGAAATGGGGTATGCAAAGGAGAGGATGGAGAGTTTCCACTTTCGAATGAGCGAGTTGTAAGCAGGTTGTGCGACGCAGGGGAGACCCTGGTGCGACGTCGTGTGTGCGTAGCGGTCACACAGCATATGGCAACCCTGCATGGCACAGAGCTGGGAACGCGTTGCGAAGGAGCGGCCAGGACGAGAGGATCATGAAGAGGTCCGGTTACCGCTTTGATGGCTGCACGATAAAGCAGGGGTGATAAAGTCATGTAGGCGAGACTGAAGAGTTGGGACGAGTGGACACGATGCGAGCGCGCGAGAGAGCGCCAGGCGATCAGGCCGTACATCGCTGGACAGCTTCGGGAAGCGGACACACACACACAGGGACGTAAGTAACTCCGAGCGATTGCGGGGAATTCTCTCCATTTCCATTTACTAACACAGGGACCGTTGCAGGCTGGGGGTTGTTGGTTACACTGCTGGCGCATGTCACACGCGCGCGTGTCAGCGGATTGGCAAGGTTGCTACCCGCGGTCAAAAACACGCCCGGAAGTTAGCATAAGGAAAGAATTCGGCAGTGCCGGTCAAAGTCGAAAGTCAGGTTATGTCACCCACACACTGCCTAGGGTCGTCCACACATGCACACATACCACATGCACACATACCACATGCATGTCAGGTGCCGTCTCGGCACTCCCGGCTCGTTGGTTGGTTCTGTGCATGCACCCAAGCAACCTCAGCGGCATGTGCCCCCCACCACCACCACACACGCTGATGTCCGTTCCTCACCGCCTCCTGCTGCAGCGTCTCGCTCCGCAATTCCAGACGACATCCCCCGACCTCCTCCCATCTCCTCCTCCACCACCTCCTCCCCGGACGCCACGGCGCCTCCCCGCCCCTCGCGCCCCCGCACAGCCGCCCCCGCCTCCCTTCGCTTCGCTCCTTGCGCTGCCAAAACCAACAGCAACAGAAGAAAACAACGCGCATTTAACACCTTGTCCTGTGCATCGTCGTCGTCGTGCGAGTCAAGCAGCTAAGTGATGATTATGTTCATGACCATCAGTATCAAAAAAACATTTACTTCAGCGACTTGCTGGCGATCTCGAACACGTTCTCGCTCAGGCCGGGGTGCGCCACGATGCGCTCCAACTGGGCCTTCATCATGGCCTGCGCCCATCAGCAGTGGGTCAGCGGCGAGCAGGGGCGGGGGTTTGGTTGTGTGGGAGGTTTGGTTGTAGATGGGTAGGGAGGTTTGGGGGTTCCGGGTGTGATGTAAGTGTAATAGGGGCTGTGTGATTCAGGTTGGGAGTTTGTCGGGTCACGCAAGGTGAAGCTCTAAGCACCCCGTCGCTCGAAGTGGGTGACATAACCTGCCTGCCGTCGTACCCCCTCTCCCAAAACACACACAAACACACAACCACACACGCCCACCTGGCGCTCGGCGTCGTACTGGCGCCAGGTGGTGAAGGCCGACACCATGCGCGCCGCCACCTGCAGGAGTAGGAGTAGGAGTAGTAGGGGGGGCAGCGGGGTAGGGGGAGGGGATTACACGCGTAAGAGTCAGGAGAGGGTGAAGCCAGGTACAGGGGAGGGACCGGGGGTGTAACGGGGGAGCAGTGTAAGGGGATGGTTGGATGGTCGTGACGGTTTTGGTTGCTGGCGTCGCGCGACAGTTGGACCCACAACCGCCGCTGCCAACCAACCAACCAATTAACCAACCAAACGGCGGCCGTTGGCTGGCCTGGCTGGCTGGCTGACTCATCCCTCCCTCCTCACCTGGTGGTTGAGGCCGTCCACCTTGAGCACCGCGTCGCCCATCCACTTGTAGCCGCTGCCGTCGGCGGCGTGGAAGTTGACGGGCGAGCGGCCGAAGCCCAGGAACAGGCTGTGTTGTGGTGAGGGGGGAGGGGGTGACAATGGTGGTGGTAAGGGTGAGACGGCACGGTGAGACGGTGAGATCCAGCAGTGAGCGAGGGGAGGAAAACACAGACGGGGGGAGGGGCGCCGAGGTTTGAAGAGTGCACCCACGACCCACGACCTATGACCCAGATGAGTGGGTGAGCGGCACACCGCATCACGTGGCGTGACGGGCACTCACACACCCCGGCCGCGGCAAACCCCGCCGCCACGAGCACACGCGAACACGCCCGTGTCCCACAGGCCACACGTCTTAATAACCCCTCTTGCAACCAACCTTGGTTGTTTCGCTTCTGATTTCTGGAATGAACTATCCCCTTCCCCCTTCCCACCTCGCCTCCCCAGCCACCTCCCACCTCCCCTCCCCCGCACCCCAACCCCCCGCCCCCCACCTGTAGCAGTTGTTGGGGTTGTTGATGTTGAAGGCGGGGTGGGTCTCCAGCTTCTGCACCAGCGCCAGGTTGCCGGGCGCGTTGGAGCCGGCCTGTGGGGGTTCCATGCATTTAGATAAGAAGAAGATCATAGGCGGCCTTGGAGGAATATCACCAGGAACAGCAGCGTTGCCAAAGCCGACGAGTTACCGAAGCCCCCAAGCCCCCAGCCCCCCCAGCCCCAGGCCCCCCCCCCACACACCCACCCACCTGCAGCCCCAGCCACTTGAGCAGCACCAGCGGCTCGTCCTTGAACTTGTCGTAGAAGGACGCCAGCGCGGTCTCACGCTCCGGGCCCGACAGCTCCACCTGTTGACGGGGTAGAAGTTGGGGGGCGGTTCCATGCAAGTTATGACGACGGGGCATCGGGGTTACACGCCTTGGGGTAAGCAGGAGAAGACGCGGGTCGCGGGGTGGGGCCGCGGGAAAGGCGCGGGTAGGCGGGATGGATGGCGGTGTGTGTATAGTTGTTCGCAGTAGTGAGTGCGAACACGCCGTTCACCACAATGCCGCCGCAGCAGGCCAGCCCAATTAATGCAGGGAGCTGTCCGTGAGTTAGGAGCGAAAGCACCCACGCCGGAGGCCCCCTCCCATCCCACCCCACCCCACCCCACCCACCAGGCTGCCCAGGGCCGCGATCTCGTCCGTCATGTTGCTGGCCTCCCTGTCGAATTGAGGTGAGGTCGAGTTGAGGTTGAGAAAGCCGGGGTGGTTGGGAGAGTGGTGATGAGCGAGGTGTGTTCATTCCAGAACCAAGAAGCAAACCAACCGAGAGGCGGGTGTGTCGGTGGTGTGTGGCACCACCAGGGATGGCACCTTGGCAGAGTGCTGGCGTGCCAGACGTGTCGACCCCGCCACGTGACAAAGCACAGGCTTGAGAGCCCACAAGCAAAAAAGCGTCACGCGCAGCCCAAACCCGAAGCCCCCCTTTCAATAAGCACCTTCTCTGTCTCCCTCTCTCATCTATCTTTACACACACCGCGCACAACTAACTAACTCTTAGAACCCTCTTACTTGAAGCGGCGCAGCAGCATGGCGGTGATGGCGGGGTCCTCCAGGGTGGACAGGATGGCCAGCGCGCGGTTCTTGAGCGCGCGGCGGGCGCAGGCGGCGGCGTTGAAGGCGTAGGGCGTGCCGGCGGGGTCGTCGTTGGCCTGTGGGTGGGTGGGTGTGGGTGTGTGGGTGGGTTGGTGGGTGGGTGGGTGGGGTTTGGAGGGGGTGGTGTTGCATTTGGAGGCGTAGTGAGGCGGTGGGTGAGAGGGGGTGCCATGCACGTCTAATTAATGGGGTGTGGGGTGTGGGTGGTGGCGCCAGGTGGGCAGCACGAGGCATCCTTACAGCAGGGGCCAGGGGGCGGGGGGGCAGGGGCCAGGGGGCAGGGGCCAGGGGGTTTGCGGCATGTATCCTCAGGCAGCCCCGCTCCACCTCTGGCCCTGCTCTTCACGCGCCTACCCTCATTCCCCGCACGCCCCCGCCCCAAACTCACACACATCCAACCTACCATCCTCACCCTCACCATCTCCCAACCCTCCAGCGGCGTGCTCACCCCCTCGCGCCCCCTCCCACCCGCCCGCCCCTAGCTGTGCCTCCTTCGAACCCTAATGCGTGTACCCCCCGGGTTTTTGGGTTGCAATGGTCGCTTTGGTTCTGGAACGAGCTACCCCCTTCCGCTTTAGACTGGTTTAGTTTGGGCTGGTAACACCTCCCCGCGTGACCTCCCCCCCCCCCCCGCCCCATTAACATGCATGGAAGCCCCCCCCCGCCCCCCGCCCCACCTTGACCGCCGCCTCCAGCTCCGGCCGCAGCGCCGCCGCCAGGGTGCGGACCACGTACATGCGCACGCCGTACAGCAGGGTGGGGTCGGCGCCGCCGCTGATGGCGTCCAGCAGCTCGTTGCCTGGTTGGTGGTTAGGAGTGGCGGTTAGGAGTGGCGGTTAGGAGTGGTGGTTAGGAGTGGTGGTTAGGATGTAGGAGGGAGGTAGTGGTGGTGGTGACAGGGGCAGGACAGGCGGCGTGGCAAAGAGACGATATAGTAGGATAGGTGATGAGAGGGGTGGGATAGGGCACGAAGCCCACCCACACCGCCGCCCAACCCACCACGCCACACGCCCCTCTACCACGCCACGCCCCACTCACTGGTGGGCAGCGAGATGGCCATGGCCTTGAAGCTGCCGTCCAGGTCCTGTGGGGGGTTGAGGGGGTGGGGTGCCATGCATGTTTAATCAATGACGAGGTAGACGTAGAAAAGACGTTGCACGTGCCCGTGTTTTGGGGGGTAAGGGGTGGGGGTGGGTTTACACGCACTAGAGTGAAGAGGAGAAGGCGTGGGGATAGGGGGTGGGCGGGTGGGTGGGAAGGGCTTGGGGAAGGGTTATTCAAAGTGAGTCAATCGCAGCAAAAGACACCGGGGCCTGTTGGGGGTGTGCTCAAGACGTTACGCGTGCAAACGTGTGGGTTGGTGTGTTGTGCTGGGTGGTGGCACCACCACAAGCGCGCATGAACCAAGTCGCATGGGGGCGATTACGCCGCTCACACGGCCACTGCACGCAGCTGCCGAGAGCCCCCTACCCCCTGACCGCGTCAACCCCATCCCCACCCCCTACCTGGCTACGCCTCCTCCTAATCCTGATGCGTGTAACCCCACCGCTCCTCCTCCCTACCCTCCTCCTCCTCCTCCTCCTCCTCCCCTGCCTCCTCCTCCTCTTCCTCCTCCTAGCACCACCGGTCCGCCCACTCGCCTCGTCGGTGAGCACGGAGCGGAAGGCCGCCACCAGCGCGTCCGGCACACCACCCGCCGCGGAGCAGCGCTCAGCCACCACCTGTGTACGCCAATGCAGTGCAGTGAGTGGCGGCGGCGGGCGCAGCGGAGGGGGTGGGTGCCGTGCATGTTCAATTGGTGACGAGGGAGGTGTGGACAGACGTTGCAACAGGGGGGGCGGGTGAGGTGTTAGCGAGTGTGTGCTGAGTGGGTAGTTAGGTGGTACAGGTGCGTGTGCGTGCGCGTGTGCGTACTGGAATATCTTGTGGGCCACGCGGTAACGAACGAAGTCGCACGAAACTGCAGATTGCGCCTCCCCTCCCCCCGGCAACAGTGCGGCGAATCATTCCTGGAAAGCAGGCGCGCACTGCAAAACAAAGTGGCAATGCAAAGAAAAGCCACGCGACCAACCACACACTCCTGGCACTACACTCCCACACGCCCACGCCCACACGCCCACACAATCCCGCACAATCCCGCACAAGCCCACACAATCCCACGCACCTTGTCGTTGTGCGCGCCGCCGCCCGCCGCCGCCGCGGTGTACAGCTGCAGCAGCAGCTTGCGGCTCAGGCGCTGGCCCGCCTCCCACCTGTGCAGGGGTGGTGGTGGAGGTGGTGGTGGTGGTGGGGGGGGGCATGGTGATTATGATGGGTGCTGACTGATGACGATGATGGGGGGGGGGGGTCACACGTGTTTGAGTTAAGAAGGGAAGGCGGCAAAGCGGGACAAGGTCTGGGTCAGGATGGTCAGGACACCTCCTCCTCCTCCTCCTCCTCGCCTCCTCCTCCTCCTCCTCCTCCTCGCCTCCTCCTCCTCCTCCTCCTCCTCCTCCTCCTCCTCCTCCTCCTCCTCGCCTCCTCCTCCTCCTCACTACCCCACTCCCATGGCTCCAGACTGCTCTGGACTCCGTCGTCAACCTGCCGCTCCATTGTCCAAGCCCGCCCGGCCAAATACGGTGATATTCAGTAGCTCGCACAGGCGGCTGCGTTTCCCAGCTCAGCGCAGTCGTGTTCGCATTTTGTTTCTCACCGGGACTGTTCACCAGTAACCCCACTCCCACCCCCACCCCCACTCCCACTCGCATCTCCTGGCCCCAACCCGCACCCGCCACCCCCCATGGTCGCTTTGGGCTCTGGAATGAACTACCCCCCTGCCCCTCCCCCTGCCCCTGCCGCCACCCACCGGTTGAAGGGGTCCGAGTCGTGCGCCAACAAGAAGTAGAGGTGGTCGTCTGTGCGACCCTCCACCTCCATCTGTTGGTGCGTGTTGTTGCGTGTTGCATGAAGGAATGGTCATGGTTGGAACTACTGGTGGTTGGAATGGCGGTTGGAATGATTGTATGGACTGGTTGTATGAATTGTTGATGGGCATGGTGTGGAAAGCTATGTCTTATCAGCCAGAAACATTCGCACGCGACAACCTCTCATCCACATCCTTGCTTGCCACTCGTGTAAGCCTGTGTGCCTGGCTCGCACGCAGCCGCCGCCCCCGGCCCTCCCCCCAAAGCCGCATAGTTGGTTTGGCGCACACGCGCACACGCCTCCCCCGCCCCCCGCTCCCCCGCACACACACCTTGACGGGCGCGGAGAAGCCGCGCAGCAGCGAGGGCACCGGCTCCGACGGCACCTCCACGAAGGTGAAGGTCGCCTCGGCCGTGTCAAAGCGCAGCACACCTGTTATTAGGGTTTACGTGTGTGCATGCGTGATGGGCAGGTGCGTGTTAGGGATCACAAGGGAGAGTACTATGAAAGACTTGTGCGAAGGAACAGGAACGCCAATCAGGGAACGCGCGCGCGCGCGTGTGTGTGTGTGTGTGTACGCGGCCGCACGCGAGTGTGTGCGCGTGTGTGTACGTGTGATGGGCCTTGCCTCAGGCAAGAACCGGAGGAGCAGAAAGAGACCAGAGGCCCTGCTTGGCGTTGCGGCATGTGGCATGTGCTGCGCCGCCGCCGGTGCTGCTGCCACACAGCTCGGCAACGCACACCGCACAGGCACCACAGGCAACCCACGTCCACTGGACTCATCAAGTCGCCCCCTCATCACTCTGTCACCTCTCGCCACCTCAGCACCCACTGCCCCCCTCCATAGCCCGCCCGCCCGCCCCCCACCTTTTTGCTTGGGTTTGGAACCCACCTTTCCCTAAGCCCTGCCCCTGCCCTCCCCTGCCTGCCTCACCGGTGGTGCCCAGGTCGGTCACGGAGCCGTCCGCGTTGCGCAGCTTGAGAGGCAGGTCCTCGCCTGGTACGCCGGGTGGTTGATTGGTTGGTTGATTGTAGTTTGTTAGTGGTTACTGTGGTTGGTTGTGGTTGGTTGTGGCTTTGAGGCCGCATCCTGCCCGGTTTGCCCAGGTGGCATACCCAGCTGGCTCCCGGCCTTGCCGATGCCTTTACCCCCCTCCCAACGCAACTGTCTACATCTCCCTCGTCATTCATGAAACATGCATGGCACCCCCCTCACACGCATCACGCGCATCCCCACGACCTCCGCCCTCACCGTCGGGCCCCAGCAGCCCCAGCTTGATGGGGATGAGCACCGGCAGCTTGGTGTCCTGGCCGGGGCTGGGCGGCGTGTGCTGCCTGGATGTGCAGGGGCAGGGGGGAGGGGGGAGGGAGCGTGGGGGTGCGTGTGGGTGGGTGGGGTAACTGGGGTTCCATGCAGGTCATGAGAGAGGGGGGGTAGCCATCCATGGATGGCGTTTACCCAGTGTGTGGGGAGTGCCAACCAACAACACCCGCTCCGTCCCCTGACACCCTGACCCTCGGGTTCCGGCCTGGCGCGCCCCCCGCCCCCGTCAGTCCCGCAGGGGTGTCTCCTGCCCGCACCCATGTGTCTCTCGCCAGCACGCCCCCCCCCGCCCCGTCTGTTCTACGTCTACCTCGTCATTAATTTAAATGCATGGAACCCCCCGCCCCGCCCCGCACCCTGCACCGCCCGCAACCCACAACCCCTGCAGGCCACCCCACGAGACCACCCCGCCCCACCCCCCACCCCCACCCCCGCTGCACAGGTGAGGCCCAGGTCAGGCCAACCCCTGACACCCCCCACCCACTTGCAGGCCAGGCTGTAGGTCTTGCTGACGGCGTCGTAGGAGGAGGACACGTGCAGGTGCGGCGTGCCGGCCTGTCCAATGGAGGGCAGGTTACACGCCGTATAATGCGAGTTAAGATAAGAAGGCGTAGCCAGGTACACAGGTACAGTAGCCAGGCCCGGGGGGTGGGAGAGGAGGCGAGGGCAGGAGACGGGCGAAATGGAGGATGCTTTAGGGGCCCGCCCGCCCGCCCACCCGCCCGCCCGCCCAACCAAGCAAGCACGCAGCGGCGCGCAAGGACATGTGCGGTCTGCTGCGGGGCCACTGCGGGGAAATGAACTGCCACGCACCGCACGCAGCGGCGCATTGCCCTCGGCACAAAACACACACAGCACATCCCTCCCCCACCAACCCTTCCCCCACCACCCACCCACCCACCCACCTACCCACCTACCCACCCACCTACCCACCTACCCACCCACCCACACACCCACCCACACACCCACCCACACACCCACCCATCTACCCACCCACACACCCATCTACCTGCCCACCCACCCACCCACCCACCCAACCCACACCCACGTCTTCCTTGTCATTTATTAAACATGCATGGCACCCACCCGCCCACCCACCCACCCCATCCCCCTCACCTGGCTGTACCAGGTGCCCAGGGTGTCCAGGTTGACGCCGTTGGCGTCCGCCATGGCGGCGCGGAAGTCGTCACACGTCACGGCGTGGCCGTCGTGGCGCTTGAAGTACAGGTCCATGCCTGGGGGGGAGGGAGGGAGGGGTGGGGTGGTGGGGGGTGGTGGTCGGGTGGTAGGTGGGTTGGGTGGGTGGTAGGTTGGGTGGTAGGTGGGTGGGGTGGTGGGCGGGGCGGTGGGTGGGTTCCGTGCATTTAGGTTAGGGGTGGAGTGATACCGTATAGCATGGTGGTGGTGGTGGTGGGGTGGGGGTGGTCGGTGGGGTCGGGTGGGTGGTAGGTGGGTTGGGTGGGGTGGTGGGTGGGGGGGTGGGCGGGGTGGTGGCGGGGTTCCGTGCATTTAGAGTAATTTAGAGTAGGGGTGGAGTGATACCGTATAGCAGGGTGGTGGTGGTGGTGGTGGCACTTTCACCCTCCCGATACCGTCCCCCCCCTGCATCCTCTTTTACACCCAACCCCAACCCTTCGCCCCCATACACACCGCACCCCACCACACCCACCCTTGCGGAAGCCCTCCTTGCCCAGCAGCGTGTCGTACAGCCGCACCACCTCGGAGCCTGTGTGGGGGGGGGAGAAAGTGGGTGTGAGACAGGGGCGTGAGATGCGGTGTGGTGTAATAGGGGGAGAGGGGTGTGAGGAGGGTGCGCCGGGGTGTGGCTGGGGGTCAGTGAAGAATTCTGGGCGCAAACGTGTGCGTGCAGTGCAATGCGTAGTGCCACTCCTTTCCGAGGAATTCCAGCCCCCTGCCCCCTGCCCCGTGTCCCCTGCTCCACCCCCCGCTGCTGCCTCACCCCATGCCCCTATTGGGCTGGAAACATTACCCCCCCCCACACACACACACACACATCTCCTTCTTCATTAATTTAACATGCATGGAACCCCCCCCACCTGTTCTACTACTTCGCCACATATCCTTGCAACCCCCCCTCCAGCTCGCCTCCCCCCCCATCGGCACTTAACAAAACATTGATACACACCATCCATGGATGGCTACCCCCCCGTTCCTTCCCCCTGCTCTCATCCCTTCCCCCCTACGCCTTCTCCTCCTAACTCACAATGCGTGTAACCCCTCCCCCCCAAAGACACACACACACACACGCTCGCGCTGCTTCTCACCCTTCTCGTACACGGTGAGCGTGTAGAAGTTGTCCATCTTGATGTACGACTCGGGCCGGATGGGGTGCGCCATGGGGCCCGCGTCCTCCGTGAACTGGTGGGTGGCGTGTGTGTGGGGGGGGGGGGCGTGTGTGTGTGTGTGGTGTCGGTGGTGTTGGGCCGCTGCCGCCCGCCCGCCCGCCCCCTGTACACTCAACGCTCAACTTGACTGCAGCCCTCTCCAACCCGTCCCGGCCCCGCACACACACACACCGCCCACCCCCACCCACCCACCCACCCACCCACCTACCCACCCACCCACCCACATACACACCCACTGCCATTCCCCCCCACCCCCACACACCCGCCCGCTTCACCCCGCCCGCCCCCACCTGGCTGCTGCGCAGCATCATCACGTCCTCAATGCGCTTCACGGGCCGGCTGTTCATGTCGGCGGAGAACTCCTGTATGTACGGGGTGCATGGTTGGGGTACGTGTGTGTGGGGTGTGTGTGTGTGCGTGGGGTGTGGGTGGGTGGGTGGGAGAGTTACTGTTTCCAGCCCAACAAAACATAACATAGGGATGCCCACGAGGGATACCGGGTATGATTGACTATGGCATGGCATGCAGAATGAACTTCACCGCCCCCCCGTCATTAAACATGTACGGCACCCCCCCTTAATTCTCTTGGTCGTTTTGCTTCTGGTTTCTGGAATGAACTACCCCCCCCCCCGTATCCCAGCTGCAGCGCCGTCACGTTCTTCGCAGTTTGTTTCTCACCGGGACTGTTTGCCAGTAACCCCGCGCCCCCGGCTCATTTGCAGCGCAGTCAGCTTCTCAACGGGAATGGTTTACCATCTAGCGCCCCCCTTCCCCACCACTGGACGTCGGCACTCCATCTCGGCACTCCATCTTCGTATCATCCCACACCGTCCGCATGGATGGCTACCCCCCTCCCCCCCCCCCCACACGCTAGGCCACGCTCTCTTCCTCGCGGTTTTTTGCGTTGGGTATGGCCTAATCGGCTGGTATTTACAACAGCCGATCAAACCATGCCGGTTTTCGGGGGGTTGCAATGGTCGCTTTGGTTTCTGGAATGAACTACCCCCCGGCCCCCCCCCACCCCCACCCCCACCCCCAAACCCCCCCCCGCCCCGCACCTGGTCGCGGAAGACGGTCAGCCCCTCCTTGAGCGTGAGCTGGAACCAGTCGCGGCACGTGACGCGGTTGCCGGTCCAGTTGTGGAAGTACTCGTGGCCCACCACGCCCTCGATGCGGCTGCGGTGGGGAGTGTGCGGGCGGCGGGGTGAGGCGGGGGGAGTGTGGAGTGGCGGGTGTGTGAGAGGTGTGGGGTGTGGTGGGGCGGGGAGTGGGAGGTGTGGGGTGGAGTGGCGGGTGTGTGAGAGGTGTGGGGTGTAGTGGCGGGGGAGTGGGATGTGAGGGAGGTGGGATGAGTGGGGATGGGTATGTTTTTATGGGGCCACAGGAGAGGCAGAAACGTAGCAGCGGGTAAGAAAACGTGGAAAGGGGCAGAACTCCGCCCCGCCCCGCCCCCCACCCACCCATCCACTGTCTACCAGTAACCCCCCACCCACCCACCCACCCACCCACGCAATGGTTGGCTCGTTGCTGGGTTCTGGGATGCGCTACATTCACCCAGCAAAAGCCCAACCAAAGCCCACCCCCCCACCCAGCCACCCCCACCCCCTCCCACACCCACACCCACGCCCGCACCCACACCCACCTGTAGTCCAGGTCGGTGGCTGTCTCGGGCGAGGCCAGCACCAGCCTGCGTGAGAGAGTGATACTGAGTGAGTGATTCATGTGTGTGATAGTGTGATGCATATGTGTGCACACCGCTGTCACACGACGCTTTCGCACCCAGCCACCCCCCCCCCGCACCTGCTGTTGAAGATGTTGAGCGACTTGTTCTCCATGGCGCCCATGTTGAAGTCGTCCACCGCCACGATGTTGAACAGGTCCAGGTCGTACTCCAGGCCGTACGTGTCCTGCATGCGTGTGTGTACGGCAGTGGTACGAATGGTGGTGGCGGCGGCGGCACGGAATGGGGCACGAGTGCAGAGGAAGGAGCAGTGTCGCATTGCGTCGCGCAGGTGTGGGTTTGCATCACGCGTGTCCGGGTACGTGTTTGGGTACGTGTTTGGGTACGTGTTCGGGTACGTGTCCGGGTACGTGTCCGGGTACGTGCAGAGGTCGCGACACAGAGTGCAGTGACCCCCGCCCACCACCACCCCTAGTCCGTCAGCGCCGCCGCCGCCCACCACCACTGCCCACCCGCCCGCCACCCACCCACCCACACCCTACCGACCCGCACCCACCCACACCCAACCGACCCACACCCTACCGACCCGCACCCAACCGATCCACTGCCACCCACCCACTGCCACCCACCTCGTCCCACTTCATGGACTTGACCAGCGACTCCAGAGCGAAGTCCACCTGCGTGGGGAAGGTGGTGGTGGTGGTGGTGGTGGTGGTGGTGTGTGTGTATGTGTGTGTGTGTGTGTGTGTGTGTGTGTGTGTGCGAGAGAACACAACACATCACCCGCGCGTGAGCTGCGAGTGGCCGTGGCCGTGTTCAGCAAGGCTGCCTGCCTGCCAACCTGCCTGCCTGCCTGCCTGTCACTTGTCAGGTCCCAACCCACACCCACCGTGTTGGGTTCGGTGCTGACCCCGTCACCACCACCCACCATCACCCCGGTCGTTTCGCTTCTGGTTTCTGGAATAAGCTACCCCGTCGCCCACCATTACCACTCCTCTTACACACAGCCCCCCACTGCACCACTGCCCCTCACTGCCCCCCTGCCCCACCGCCACCACTCACACGGCCCAGGTTCTGCTCCTGCACGAAGATGCGCAGCGCCACCTTGCGCCCCGTGATGCCGGTGGTGTAGTGCCGCTCCTGGGGTGGTGGGTGTGGGGGAGCGTGTGGGTTTGTGTGTGTGGGACTTGTGTGTGGGTTTGGGCGCGTGTGCAGTACGTGGCGTGTATCATGGAATAGTGGCAGCGAGTGGCGTGCCAACCAACCAAGCAACCACCGTCTCACGCCCGCCCCCCCTCACACACACACACACACACACACGCTCCTCCCCCCCTTCCTCACACACACACCTTCATGGCCAGCTTGCCCGCCACCAGCGCGAACAGGTAGCAGGGCTTGGGGAAGGGGTCCTCCCACACCGCGTAGTGCCTGCAGGCGCAGGGGGGGGGGTAGCCATCCATAGGATGGTGTTTAACCAATTAATCAACCAGCCCAATCTAAACCAAACCAAACTAGCGAGCGAGGCAGGGGGTGGAGGTGAGGCGGGGGGGAGTTCATTCCAGAAACCAAAGCAACCATTGGCGGGTGAGGGGAGGCGAGGTGGCGTGGTGTGATGTGGTGTGTTGTGGTGTGGGGTCAGGTCAGGTCAGGTCAGGTGGTTCCAACGAGCTGCACCACCTCGCCACCCCACACATGGGGCCGCATGGGGAAGTGCAGGTAAGGTCAACCTGTCACCTGGCCGCCTTCCAGCCCCCCACCCCACCCCAACCCCCAGCACGCACGCACCTGCCCACCCCCCTGTAGCAAGCTACACCGCCCCCCACTGCCCCCCCACCTCCAGCACCCGCCCCCCTCCACCGCCCCTCTCAAACCACCCCCCACTGCCCACCCCCACTGCCCACCCCCACTGCCCACTGCACGCCCACCTGCCGCCCTCCAGCTTGCCGGTGTCCTTGAGGTTGCCGTTGCCCAGCAGCACCGGGTAGCCCGCCTCGTCAGCCTCGATGCGCGTGGTGTACCTACGTCACGTGCAACACACACATGTGAGGTGTGTGATGTGTGATCTTTGTCGTGCGACGTGAAGGAAGATGAGGTGAAGAGGGCCGGGTGGCTTGGGTTGGGGTGGTTTGGAGGAGCCGCTATTTCATGTTTAGTTGCTTGCTAGATGCTCAGCTCGGGAACCTTGGTTAAAGAAAACAAACCAAAGGGCTCTCACTTGGCCATGACGTCGGGGCGGTCCAGGAAGAAGGTGATGCCGCGGAAGCCCTCCGCCTCGCACTGTCAGCCAGGGGGGTGAGAAGGGGGACGGGGGAAGGGGTGCCATGCATTTAAGTTAATGACGAGGTAGACGTAGAACAGACGTTGCAACACACGTTGGCATACTAGGGGGGGAATTAGCAAGGGGGTCCCTTCCTTCCCCTCCAGGTGGGAAGTGGAATGGACTACCTGGCCCTACCCCGGCAGCTCCCCGCTTCTGGGTTTGGGGCTTGCGACAGCGGATTCGGTTCCTGCAATCAAGTAACCCCCCCCCCGGCCCCTCCCTCTCCCCCCTTCCCCCGGCCCCACACTCCCCGCCCCCCTCCCGCGGGTCCCCCCCCCGCCCCATTCCCCCCATCAACCATCAAAACACCCACACACACACACACACACACACCACACACACACACCTGCGTGCAGTAGTTGCCGCTGGACTTGTACAGGCCCTCCAGCAGCGTGTTGTCCTGCGGCTTGAGCTCCGTCACAATCTCGATCTCAAACTCGCCTGGGGGCCCCACAGGGGGTTTGGGTTGGCGGGCGGGCAGCAACGTCGTCGTCGTCAGCAGCAGCAGGGGCACCAGTGCGTGCGGCGGTGCGCGTAAAGGGGATTGGTGACACGGTGGTGGGGTGCGGGCGATGTGCCGGGGAGCAAGCGAGCAAGCGCCACGCATAGCTTGCGCCCTCGGGGCCCCCAATCCATGCAGCTTGTCCACCGTTCTCACGCTCCCCTCCCTCCTCCCTCCTCCCTCCTCCCTCCTCCCTCCTCCCTCCTCCCTCCCCCCTCCCCCTTGTCTCCCTCCCCCGCTGCACCTCCACCGCCTCCTGAGCAGTCCCCGCCCTCTACGGTTCTGGGTTCTGGGTTTTTGGGTTGCAATGGTCGCTTCGGTTTCTGGAGTGAACTACCCTACCCCCCACACCACACCGCACCGCCCCGCCCCGCCCCACCCCCACCCCCACCCACCCACCCACCCTCCGGCAGGCCGCTGAGCTTGAGGCTCTTGTCCGTCAGCTCGTAGGCGCCCGCCTCCAGCTTCACGCCCGCCACCGCCACCGACACCAGCTTGACGTCCTTGCGCCCGTCCAGCGTCAGGGCCGGCCGCGCCGCGCCTGTGGGGTAGGTGGGTGTGGTGGGTGTGTGGTGGGCGGTGTGTGGGTTTTGAGGGGTTGGCGGGCGGTTGGAAAGGTGGGCAGGTGGGTAGGTGAGGTGGGTGGGTGCGTGAGGAGAGGTGTGTGCGCGAGGAGAGGTGAGTGCGCGGCGCGTGGTGTTGTGATGGTTGTGGGGTAGTATTAAAGCGGTGAGGTGACAAGGCGCGGCGGCGGCGGTGCCACCCCGCCCGGCCCCCCACCACATTCCCCTGCACCCGCCGCCCGCCACCTGCGCCGCGCTCAAAAACCTCCAAACCAACCGCCTATCCCTCCAACCGCCCCCTCACCCTCCCAACCCACCCAACCGCCTGCCCACCCTCCCAACCGCCTACCCAACCGCCTGCCCAACCACGCAACAACCGCCTGCCCAACCACCCAACCGCCTGCCCAACCGCCCCTGCTCCCCCCCCCGCCCTACCCGCCGCCAGCTGGCCGTAGTTGGGCAGCATGTGCAGCCGGCTGGTGACGGTGCTGGCATCCTCGCGCAGGTCAAAGTTGAGGTGCACGTTGCTGACCAGGTACGGCGGCGGCGCGTAGTCCTTGCGGAACTTCTGCTGCGGCGTGGTGGGGTGCGGCGGCTGCTTGTGCTCCTCCTGCTGGATCTGTGTGGGGCAGGAGGATGGGGGGATGGGGAGGATGGGGGGAGGGAGGATAGTTCATTCCAGAAACCAAAGCGACCATTACAACCCAAGGGGGGAGCTTGTGTGTGTGTGCGTGTGTGTTTGAGAGCAGAAGGGAAACATGGCGCAGGGAGGCACCGTGCGTGTGCGTGTGAGAAAGAGAGATGGGCGGCTTGGGGGAGCGAGGTTCAAGGGGGTAGTAAGCAGTGGTCTGAGGGTTTGGGACTTTAAGGAGCATGAGCATGAGCATGAGCATGAGCATGAGCATGAGCATGAGCATGAGCATGAGCATGAGCATGAGCATGAGCATGAGCATGAGCATGAGCATGAGCATGAGCATGAGCATGAGCATGAGCATGAGCATGAGCATGAGCATGAGCAGGTGCAGGTGCAGGGCACGACCGCCGTGGGCCCCATCCATGCGCCGTGGGCCCCATCCATGCGCCGTGGGCCCCAGCAGCCGACTCGGCGCCGTGCGGCCAGGCAGGCCGCTCCGCTGCCGGTGCCGGTGCCGGTGCTGGTGCTGGTGCTGGCCCGGGAGCCGGCCGCGGGTGCTGCTGATGCGCCCCCGGCCGCGGGTGCTGCTGCCTGGCTGGCTAGCTTGAGGATTGCTGGTACGCTGGCGGGACACGTGGTTGGCACGCCGGGAGCTGGTCTGGCGCCGCGCCCCCGAAAGTGCCTGCTGCAGCACGTGCGCAGCAGTAGACGGGTGTGCCAACGGGCGACCCGGCCTTTCCGCGCGTAGCTCGCATCGCTGCTGGGCCCAGATCGAGCGAGCTTCCACTAGCTGCACACTGCTGGTTGTCACGGGGCACTTCCGCGTCCCAACCAGGGCTGAGCGCGCAGCGAAGGGATGTCTGGTAGGCCCCTCGCGGTCAACTCCTTGCTCCAGGGCGCCCGCCCATCTGCATTGCCTTCAATTATGCAGCTAGGTACTGAAACACGGCGCTGCAGCACTCTGGTCGCAGGCTCGGCCAAAGCTCCATGTGCCATGCGCGACCAGATCTTGCCGCGCACAGTCTTGCCCTTCCTTTCACCTTTCCTCACCTCAGGAATCTCTTCCGTCTCAGTCGCAGCCGCGGCCATTTGTGCTGAGCGAGTGATGAAACGCTTCTCCTGGCGCTGAGACTGCTGGAGACGAGCCCCGGCGAATGAGCCTACGGAGCTAGAAGCTGCAACAACACCTGTTTACAGTGGCGTTGGGGTGATCGAGAGCTCAGCCAGCGGTGCACGAGTCAACTCGGCAGCACGAGACAGGGAAAGTGGCTCTTCTGTATCCGTATGCAAATGTTTAGTATGCACGAGTGCAGAGAACGCGACGAGCGTCCCTCGGGTGCACTCGTAGCGCTTGAACATGGGAGAGCCAGGTAATGCGGCAATGCCCGCTACGCACCGCGCGCGAGCTGAGGAAGTGCCGCAAGTGGGAGCTTGTTGCTGCGAGCAATGGAGAGGATGGAGCGCGAGGAGCGAAGCAGAAGCATCGTTCCAGTTGACAACTAGGGTCGCGGGGAGCGTCAAAGTCTAGCGATGCAGGCGTCTTCCTCAAGCACCTCCTATACTCAATAACTATATAACGCAAGCGTATATAAGAATTCTAATAAGGCCGAAGCTGGCGAGTGACAGCGCCTGCGACGGCCGCTCGTCGTACGAACTCGGTTTGTGGCGTGTGTGGGTTGGTGCCAGGTTGTAAGTGTGCTAGCACAATTTTCATTCACTGCGGCGGCGCGGTTGGGCTCAAAGGTCCGCTACCTCATCTGCTCCTAGCAGCTGCAAGGGGGAATGGGCGGCACGGCTCTGGGCAACTGGTCATGACGCAAGCGCACGCGCAAGTCTGGCGTCACCGAGGCAGGTCAGGGCAGGGTGCTCGGCAAGGTATGGACGCTGCCCGTTCCAGGACCCTCTCCCAATCCCAGCCATTCCCCTGTTTCCCTTGGGTCCGCTGCTTGATGAGTAGCGTGTTGATTCCAGCGCATCGCGCCCGCAAATCCTAAGGCTAATGCTCAGAAAACGGTCAAAATGGTCCTCTTTTGCTTGGAATCATTAAGACATGAGGCCTGACCCGCACATTCGTGTCCGCGGCGTGGGGAAAGGCGGGAACTGCAGGAAACGATAAGGGGAGTGCGGGCTCCGCCCTGCCGCCTTGCCGCCTGCCGACACGTGCCGCACATAGCACCCATGTCATCAGAGACGAGGAGCCTTTACGGCTGGTTTAGTCTCGTTACAGGATTCAGGAATGCACACTTCCAACCCATAACAACAACATCATAGCACCCGCACGGCAACCACTTTGGAGTATGAGCGGCCCCATGCCTCCACCCTTCCTGGAGTGTGGAGACCTGTGTAAATCCCCCTCTTGGCTTGAGTTTCTTAATTCACCAGCCAGCCGTTACAGGCCTTCCTTCACCCGCGCCCGCGGCTTCCACAATCCAGGTCACATATTCACATGGTGTTATGAATGCGGCCTGAGCCCAGGTCCCAAGCCCCAAGGCCCAAGGCCCACGGCCCTGACTGCATCTAACTGGGTCTCCCGCCCCGTCACACATGCCGCACCTGCAGGCTCCAGCCACTGGGCTCCAGCTGCGCCGCCAAATCGCGTGTTCGCAGCACTCCGCAGCACAACAACATCACTGTACTGTAATATGGCCTGCAGCTGTACTACTGGCGCATCAACATCACGGCGCACGCCCACCACAGTGAAAGTGCGTTTGTTGATGCTGACAGGTTGGTGGGGGTATTCCTAGTATGCTACCACCACCCCCCACACACATTCCTGCCCTTATTTTCGCCACGTACCCCCGCTTCAGATTATGCACACTGGACAAGGGAGGTGGTCCCCGTGAAGCACGGAAAAAGACGGCATGCCCTGATAAAGACGGCAACGCCCAACGAAGCTCGTTTCCCTGGTTTGATGTCACGCAACAACACCCGCCTCTTCCCTCCTCCCCGGCTCTGCACAAGTCCAAAACAACCCCAGACATGTCCCTACTGTAGGGCATGAGCGCAATCAAGAAGGGTATAAGTGTGCATGAAGCTAATCCTGCGTTTGGGCCCCTTCCCACACCGCCAGCGGCCTCATTTCAAGCCCCACCCACACCCGGCCGGCCATCCGCGCTCAGCAGGGTTGCACAACCCTTCCTCGCGCCTCAGCCGCGCCTGCCTTGTAAGGACCAAAGCAACACATCCGTACACACGCGCATGCGGTCTTAGGCAACTAGGAGCCAGGGCGACGCGGAAAGCTCTCTTGCGCGCCCTGCTCTTGAAAAGCCCACCTCACACAACTGCCTGGCTCCTGGTCCTCAACACCAAACTCACAACCTAGTGGCACAGCCCAGCCACCGCAGTACAAGATTTTGCGACACCACACATCGGCAAACATCAGTCCTTTCTTATACCATAAACTGCTCTGTGGCGCGGCTGGTGGCACACGTCTCCGCGGCCCCCCCCCGCCTTCCATGCATGCTACATCGGCATGAATGATGGATATGGATTGATGGTTGCCAGCACCAACTACTGCTGCTGCTACTGCTGCTACTGCTGCTGCTGCTGCTGCGGCAGCCGCAGCGGCAGCGGCAGCGGCCGCAGCTGGTACTGCTGCTGCGTCGGCGGCGGTCGCAGCGTCGGCGGCGCGACGCTCCCTCTGCCCGGCTGCCTCACGTCTCTTGTTGGTCAGTCAGTCAATCACGTCCGCTGGCGCACCAGACCAAGACCCAGAACAAGACGCAGACAAGACCAAGACCAAGGCCCAAACCAAGACCCAGACCCAGACCCAGACCAAGACCAAGGCCCAGACCCAGACCAAGACCCAGACCAAGGCCCAGACCAAGGCCCAGGCCATCCCGGCCGAGGCCACTGTTCCGCCAACCCGCGACATACACATGCGCACACACGCATCCACGACCAAGCAGCGTTGCCAGATACGCCACGGCGCCATTGATGACAGATGCGCGCCAGTGTGGCACACGTGAGCACGGTCCTTGGCCCCTTGCACCGCACCGAGTCGAGTCGAATCGCGTCGAGCACGTGGGAGCACAGGCGCGCCCAACAGCACGCAGCGAAGCCACCACGGCTTCATCTACACCTAGCTAGCTAGCTAGCTAACTAGCTAGCGCACACCATGACCCAACCACCCACGAGGAAAACATACGCAAGAGCAAACCAGCACGCACGGCGACACACACGACGCGGCAATCAGCTGCGCTCTGTGGCATCGGGCGCAGGTGCCGACGGCGGCGGCGCCGCCCGCCCGCTCCCGCCCACCGCCCCCGACATCACCACCACCGCCGCCACCGGCTCGGGCCCCACGCCCGCCCCGCCGCCTCTCCCGCTGCTGCTGCCGCTGCCGACGCCGTTCCCCCCGATGCCGCTGCCGCTGCCGCTGCCATCCGTGCTGCTGCCACTATGCCCCTCGCCGGCGCTTGCGGACTGCCCGCTGCCGCCGTTCATTGCGTGCCCATTGCTGCTACTGCTGCTGCTGCTGCTGCTGCTGCTGCTGCTGCTGGTGGTGGTGGCGGTACGGCGGTGCATCTCAATCATGTCGGGGTGCATGTCCGTGGCGGAGGAGCAGGCGGCGGCCGCCAGGACCTGTGCGTGCGTGCGTGCGTGTTGTGTGAGCAGCGCGCGTGTCAGGTAACACGATTCAAGGGGAAGGCGCATACCGTGTATGCAAATGCGGTGAGCAATGTTTGCGCGTGTGTGCGCACGTGTGTGTTGAGATGAGCGAAGGCACCCGGCAGCAGCTAGCACGACGACAGAACGCGGCAACACCCCGCAGGCAGAGCGCCGGGGCGAAGTGTTAGAGATCACAAGGGAGAGTACTATGAAAGACGGGCCGACGTGTGTTGAGGGCAGTGAGGGCAGTGGGCTGCAGGCTGCAGGCCGCAGCGGCGGCCCGTCCGGCGGGGGCCTGCCTGCCTCCCTCCCCCTGGTTGACCTTGCAAATGTTTCACTGGGTACGGGAGTACATAATACCTCCTCGCTCTTATGCATTGGGTTTGGTTTAGTTTGGGCTGGTAACCACAACCCCCTCCCCCCGATACCAACATAGGTCTCGTCCCGGCCTCGCACACGCGGCGCCCACAGCGCGCCCCACCCCGCCCCGCACCGGCCTTTCCCCGCCCTCCCCCACACTATAGCGGGGCGCTGCCTCCCTTTCCTTTTCCTTTCCCAACCTCCCTTCCTCTCGCTCGCTCACCATGAGATCCTCCTCAAGCGACTGCAGCGTCACCGGCACCACGTTACTGCTGCTGCCACTGCCGCTGCCTGCAGATGTGAAGGAGGAGGAGGACGAGGAGGCTGCAGGGCTGCCGAGCCCGGAGGAGGAGGAGGGGGAGGAAGCCGACGCCGTCGCCCCCACCAGCTCCCTCTCGCGCTCCGGCCCGCCAGCTGCGCTCGGCTCCTGCGCCGCCGCCGCCGCCGTCGAGTCGGCCGACGGCCCTGCTGCTACAGCCGTCGCCGCTCCTGCTGCTACAGCCCAGCTCTTCATGGCGTAGGCGCTCTTGGGCGAGAAGTAGTTCCTGCCCACGCCTCCGATGAGGCGGGCGAAGGACAGGATCTGCCGTTGCCGGGGCGGGGACGCGCAGGTTACAACAAAAGACATGGTCAGGCGAACGCTGTAACGCTGGGCCGAGCGGTCAATGCGTGAATACGGTAAGTTAGCATGGCAGGCGCAGGGGCGGCGGGTGGAAGGGCGTGTGCCCTTATGCTCATGCGGCAAACACATGCACGGGGCACACACAAACACACATGCACATGGAGCACCCGTACGCAGGGGCGCGTGGGGGCAGTCAGGCACACAGGGCGGGCACACGCACACACACACACACACACGGCCCCTATCCATCCCATCCCATGCATGGCTACCCCGGCTGCCTCTCCTCCTCGCTCTTATGCATTGGGTTTGGTTTAGCTTGGGCTGGTAACCACAACCCCCCCGCCATCCATGGACGGCTACCCCCCGCACCTTGAGCGCGCCCCACACGGAGAAGGTTGACACAGCCCCGGCGGTGCCGGCCAGGTACGACAGCACGCCGTACTGCACCACGCTGCCCACGATCTGTTGAAGTGGTTGGAGGTGGAGGTTGAAGGTGGTTGGAAAATATTGTTGTCCGGAGCACAAATCGGCATAACATTCTTTTTCTCACTCTTTTCTCTTTCTCTCTTTCTCCTAGCTCCGAGCCAACCCAAGCCTCCCACCTCGCAATCGCCACCACCGAATCTCGCCCCCCGACACACGCCCCCCGACACACGCCCCCCGAAACCCGCACCCCGAAACCCGCATCCGCCCCCGCCCCCGCCCCCGCCCCCGCCCCCGCCCCCGCCCCCCGCCCCCGCCCCCGCCCCCGCCCCCGCCCCCGCCCCCGCCCCCGCCCCCGCCCCCGCCCTCGCCCCCGACACTCGCCGCCCGCACCTGCACCGCGCTCATGTAGTTGGACTGCTTGGCTGCCAGCAGGGAGCCGTCCATGATGGAGGCGGCGGCGTCGATGGGGAAGCACAGGCAGATGAGCGGCAGCGTCGCCATGACCTGTTTGGTTTTATTTTGTGGTTGTTGGGGTGCGGTGGGGTGGAGCGGAGCGGAGTGGTAGTGGACAGGTGGTGGTGGGAGAAGTGGCGGCATGCGGTGGTGGTGGGTCGTGGGTTTAAGGATGGTTGACAGCTAGTTTAGTGCAGCCCCCTCTCCAGTCTCCCCA
Source organism: Chlamydomonas schloesseri (assembly GCA_016834595.1). Classification (NCBI taxonomy): domain Eukaryota; kingdom Viridiplantae; phylum Chlorophyta; class Chlorophyceae; order Chlamydomonadales; family Chlamydomonadaceae; genus Chlamydomonas; species Chlamydomonas schloesseri. The sequence continues at coordinate 1,031,875 of JAEHOD010000030.1, forward strand.
ACCATTCAGCCCCAGTCTCCACAAACGACGAGGCTTGGGAACCACCACTTGCACTTGCACGCGCCGCCCCTCCCACTCCCACTCCCACTCGCGCTCCAAGGGTCGGCCACTCACGTGCGCCACCACCACCGGGTCCTTGGTGAAGAAGCCGATGAGCGGCCCCTGCGCCGCCCACACGCCCAGCCCCACGCCCAGCCCCACGCCCGTGCCCAGCACCACCAGCCGCCCCAGCACCGAGCGGGCGGTGGCGGCGTCCTGTGGGGATGTGTGCGTGTGATAGAGATCACAAGGGGGAGAGAACTATGAAAGACTTGTGTACGTGTGAGTGCGTGTGTTGGTAAACGGAAACGGAGAGAATTCGTGAGTTTTTGTGTGTGTGTGAGGGAGAGAATGGGTGGGTGGGTGAGGTGGATGAAGGTGAGGCCGAGGGGGCGTGGTGTCAAAGTGAGGGGTTCCTTGCCTCATTGGGCAAAGCGCTCTGAATGCCCCTGCACAAGGACGCCCCAGAACCCAAATGCCCCAATGTGCACCAACGCGGGCCCTGCTTTCCTGCCATCACATCAACCAGTGGTCGAGTTGGGGATTGGAATGAAGTACCCCCCCCCCCCACGCTCTCCTCCTCGCTCATATGAATCTGGTTCGGTTTAGCTTGGGCTGGTATTTACAAACCCCCCAAACACACAGACACAGACACGTTGCCCTAACAACGCTACTACTACGACGGACCCTGAGGGGCCCTCTCCTATCTGACTTGAGAGACTCACGTCGTTGCCGATGTAGGAGGCGCACAGCGCCTGCGCCGCCACGTTGAGGCACTCGAAGAATTGGATGGTCAGGATCCAAACCTGTGCGTGCATGAACCCGAGCATGCATCCATGCATTCGAGCATGTAACCACTTCTGTCGCGATTTAAGTTGTGTTCCGCGTAATGGCATGGCGGCCTTGCCGTATGGCGGATAAACCGCCGCCGCCGCACGTTCTCCACAGTTTAACACCTCCACAATTTCATGCCCATGCCAATACACACACACGCCCAAACACCGCACACACGCACACGCGCACCTGTCGGATGACCTCAAAGGAGGCCTGGTAGGCTGAGCCCATGCGGATGCACATGGTGCTGGCGTACAGGACCATGCCTGGGGACGTGGCGCGTAGGAGGGTTGGGGTTGGGGTTGGGTGTGTGGGGTGTGGGGGTTACACGCATTATAGAGTGGGGGGGGGTGCCATGCATGTTTAATTGATGACGAGGTAGACGGGGGAGGGGACTGTGGGGATGTGGGTGGGTATGGGGGTTGGCAGAGGGAGGGGGATGGGAGCCCCAGGCCTACCCAACATCCGCAAGCGTAGGGCAGATGCACGGTACCGTACTACCGTAACGTACGGGTCGGCGTCCCGCTCAGAAAGCCGGTGGCGCTTGTCAACGCCGCCAGCAGCCCCAACCCCCACGGCCCATGGGCCTGTCAAGCCGCCAGACCCGCTCCCTCCCCGTCCCCCTGCCCTTCTCCGCCGCGAACCCACCTCACCCTCACCGCACTCAGCGCAACCCCCTTCCCCTCGTCATTATTTTGCATGGTGTTGAACTAGCGGCAGGAAAAGCGCCCACCTCAACTGTGAGGTGTATTAGTTTCCGCCTCTATTCCCGAGTTATATGAGTGCTGATCGCACAGATACTTCCTCAACACATGGCATCCCCTCCCCTCCCCTCCTCTCCCCTCCCCTCCGCTGCGCCCCCTCACCGAAGCTGATGACGTTGCGCGCCCCCAGCACCGCCCCCAGCTTGAGGGTGGGCAGCACCGAGCTCAGCGGCGGCGGCCGGATCAGGTGCACCGGCCGGACCTGTGGCGGCCAGGCGGGCGGGCGGTTAGGCAGTTAGGCAGTTAGGCGGGCGGTTGGGCGGTTAGGCGGGCCGGCGTTTTTGTTAGGTGCAGCTCAAGTGGCGCGGAATGGTCGGCGGCTGGCGAATGGCAACTCAGGACGCATCTCAAAGCCACTCTGACACGAAAGCACACGGTGCTTGCGGCGAGCGAACCAGCCTGCCCCAGGCGGCGCCGCCCGCACCTTGCCGCCCGCCAGGAGCGCCGATAGCAGCAGACCGCAGGAGATGAGCTGCGCGGGGAGGGGGGGGTGCATGGATGTTTAAGCAATGACGAAGGAGATGACGGAGGACGGGGTAGGGAGAGGCGGCAGAGGGGGAGGAGGTGCAAACGTCATCACATACGTAGTCATCACAGTACACATCACACAGTACACAGACAGCAGATGCAGCGCCGGACAGCGGGTGGGAAGTAGGCACGTCCCGGCGACGCGGGGACGACACAAGTTCAGAGGCCTGGTTGCCATCCGTGATGGGCAGCGGCCAGGGCGGCGACCTGATGCTAAGGGTTCCTGCCCGCACGTGCCCGTGCCCTGACGCCCTCCACTCACCCATCCACCCATCCTGTCACCCATCCACTCATCTGTACAGCACTGCCCGACGTGGCCCGGCACCACCCCACCAACCACCAACCACCTTCCGCCACCACCAACCACCTTCCGCCACCGCCACCCACGCACGCACCCACCCACGCAAACCCACCTGCGCTGCCATGGTCGCGAATGCACTGCCCACAACACCCATGTTGAGCACTGCCGGGGGACGCGGAGGAGAGAAGAGGAGAGGGGATTCCATGCATTTAAATTAATGACGAGGCGAGGGGAGGGGAGGAGGGTCCCATGCATATTGATTTATGACGAGAAGGCGAGGACGTGTGATGCGGAACAGGATGCGGCGCAAAACGATTGGCGGCGCGGCGGGCGGCAGGCGCAGCTCAGGGCCGGAGAAGCGGGGCGGGTGCATTGGGTCAGCTACAGCGACAGCGACAGCGACACCCATGCTCCTTAGCTTTGGCTTGACCAGTCAGAAGCTTTGGCTTAATCAGTAAGTCAATGCGTCAGTCAGTCAGTTACAATCGCTTCCCCTGCATCAACAATACAGCTCCCCCCCCCCCGGGTGTCGTACACACACACGCCGCTCACCGTACAGGAACAGCACGTTGAGCCCCAGGCTGGCCAGCCCCGACACCACCGCGCCGAACAGCGGCGTGCGCGTGTCCTTGAAGCCACGGAACACGCCCGTGGCCACAAAGCCCAGCAGCGCGGCGGGGATGCCCAGCGAGCGGACCTGTGCGGCAGGTGGGTGGGGCAGGTGACGAGGTGGGAAGGGGAGGCGGGAAGGGGAGGTGGGGTGGAGAGCCCGCCAGCCACCCAGCCCGCCAGCCAGCCAGCCAGCCACCCAGACACCCAGCCAGCCAGCCACCCAGCCAGCCAGCCCGCCAGCCACCCAGCCCACCCGGACCGCCACCCGGACCGCCAGCCACCCAGACACCCAGCCAGCCAGCCACCCAGCCAGCCAGCCCGCCAGCCACCCAACCCGCCAGCCAGCCAGCTCGCCAGCCAGCCAGCCACTGACCGACCCAATGCCCAGCCAGCCAGCCACCCTGCCAGCCACCCAGCCGGCCAAGCCCTCCCCCCCGGTAATGTACCCGCTGTTCCGCTGGGCATCGGCACTTTACAGACATTTAATACACACCATGTTATGGATGGCTACCCCCCACACGCACACACACCCGGATGTAGTCAATGGCGTACGCCGCCACAGCCGCCTCGGGTGGGTTGAGCGCTGTGGAGGTGTGAGGTGGTGATGGAGGCGTGGTGGCGGTGTGATGCGTGAGTGGTGGTGGTGGTGGTGGTGGTGGTGGTGGTGGTGGTGGTGGTGGTGGTGGTGGTGGTGCCTGCCTGCACGCCTGTCTGCCTCTGTCCCCCATCGCACCGTGTCTCCCCTCCCCTCCCCTCCTTTTGGGTTCTGGGGTTTCGGGGTTGCAATGGTCGCTTTGGTTCCTGGAATAAACTACCATCCCCCCCTCCCCTCCCCTCCCCTCCCCCGCCCGGCGCCCCCCCGCCTCACCTCCCACGATGGCGCTGGCCCCCAGGTACAGCGCGGTAGCGCTGCTGACGCCGCACACCGCCGCGATCCACAAGCTCTTGGCGGCGATGCACGACACCTGGTGGCGGGTGCGTGTGTGTGTGTGTGTGTGTGTGTGTGTGTGTGTGTGTGTGTGTGTGTGTGTGTGTGTGTGTGTGTGTGTGTGTGTTAGTAAACGGAAACGGAGAGAATTCCCCGCAATCGCTCGGTGTGTGTGTGTGTGTGTGTGTGTGTTAGAGCTCACAAGGGAGAGTACTGTGTCTGTGTGTGTCCGAGGGGGTGAGAGTGCGTGTGTGTATGGGAAAGCTTGAGGGGGCTGTGAGATGATGGTGAAGATGGAGAGAGATGGGGTTGGGACTGGGGTGCCTGCCACCCTTCGGCCGCAGCATGCGCCGTCCCCATTCCCGATTGGGTTTGTGATGGTCGACTCGGTTTCTGGAATAAAACACCCCACCCTGGTCGCCAGGTAAGTCGTGGTGTTTGCCCTGCTGCCTGTGCGTGACGTCTCTGTGTCTGGCCGCCGAGCTCGGGTGGCATTTCTAGTCGCCGGCGCACTCCACACGTCTTCTTCGACTGCTTCAACCTAACGAGTATTTCATTGTATTACCGTAATTGCATTACTCAACTCCGCTTCCTTTAGATTGGTTTAGTTTGGGCTGGTAACCACAACCCACCCAGCCCCCAGTCCTCTCCTCTCCTGCCCAGCCGCCCGCTTACCCCATTCGGACCAGACCCACACCCGTGACACCCCGGCCTAGGCTTTCCACCGCAAAACGCCCCCACGCGCCGACCTGCTCATCCCCGCCCGCCTCCTACCCCGCCCCGCCCCGCCCACCTCCTGAGCACCACTCATACCCCCACAGACTCTACCAACGACGCGTGAATGGCTGTGAACCGCCTCTTCCACTGCCCCTGCCGCCCCCTGGTCGTCGGCACCTCGGCATATTCTTCATATCGACCCATACCCGCTCCCACCGCCCCCCCCTCGTACGCCCCCACCCACCGCCTCGTCGTCCTTCTTCACCACCGCCGCTGCGATCTCCGGCACGGTGAGGAAGAGCAGGAAGGAGAAGAGGAAGGTGCAGAAGGACACGGCCAGGCTGCCAAGCGACACGGCACTCAGCTGCAGCGTGCCCAGGTGCCCCACCATGCCTGTGTGTGGGGGGCGGGGGGGCGGGGGTTCCATGCATTTGGTCATTACACACCCACCAGATCCACGGGAGCACCCAAGTCCCGTGTCGCACGCCCCACCCCCTTTACACACAGCGCACGCGGATGATAACGCGCACGGCGCCAGGCCTATGATGGCTTTCAACCATCCAGACGCCGGGGTACGTGTTACTGTGTGTGTGTGTCAGTGTGTGTGTGCGCGCGCGCGACCAGAGGCCCCCGCCGCCCCGGCACCGGCACCGGCACCTGCACCTCCACGCCATGCGCGGCACGGATCCGCCACACGCTGATACCAGCCCGCACTTGGTGCACTGCTGCGTATTTACAAGGCGAGGCCATGTACATTGGACACATGCTCCCACGCCAGCTGACGGCGGCAGCGGCGGGAAAACGGCCCCAGGAGCCCCAACGCAGCAACCCTAGCGCAGCACCCCCCCCCCAGGCTGCAACACCCCTGGCCCTTCAACCCCCGCCGCCTCCGCCTCTCAAGCTCTCGGCCGACTGACCCACCCGCGTTTAGGGCGTTCATCACCGGCTCTAGAAGCATGGCGACCAGCGCCGGCAGCGCCACCGCCCAAATCTCCTTGTCGTGCTTGTCGCTGAGGACTGCCTGCAGCCGCTGGCCTAGCGATGGCGCGGACCGGTCAGCGGGCTGGCCGAACGCCGCGCCAGCTGTCACCGCCACCGCCGAGATCGCCAGCCCCGGCTTGCGACTGCGAAGGCCGGCCCGCGAGTTCGTCGCTGTGGGATAACCGGCCAGGCCTCCACGTTGCCCGAGCTGCATGCATCGCCCTGCTGCTGTCCGCTTGATAGCGCATTGCGCTGTGTGAGCAGATACTGCTTGTGGTCGCCTAGACGTGGGGTGCAGCCCCGGTCTCAGCTTTGCTAGGCTTGTCATTGGTGAGTCGAGTTTGTCAAAAGGCCGACACCAAGGCGCTAGCCCAAGCGTCAGCACCTATTGTAGCTGGTGTCAGGTATTAGGCGTTCGCTTGAGCAGCGCAAGTAGTTTCGCAGCCAAAAATTGGTTTGGGTCTGCGGCAAGCCGTGGTTTACAGGCGCTTGAAGCAAGGGTGTCTTAGTGTTGAAAGCAAAGATAATATAATAGCCTAGTCGCTGATGAAGAGAATGGCCTTTGGGTCAGCGTGCTTGGTGGCGTCACGATGGCTCACTTTGCATGATGAGTGGTGCCGAGCCCTCCGTGTGTTTCGAGCACGCGCGGCCAGCCCCGACACACCCCTCGTCGATTTTCTCTTCGCGCCCCGAATCCTTTCTGCACACACCATCCAGTATTTTTGTAACAACAACACGCGTGAGGCCCAATTCCTTGAGCCATTCGCTCGGACTTGCGAGCGCCGCCGCCCGCCACCAACAACCCTGCACGAAATCACTCGCGTCTCAAATCCATTCCCAAAACCCAGGGAATAATCAATGCTCATTCTTGGGTAGAAGATCTAAGTCTCCCCCAGAGCCAGTGCTTAAGCGGGCGGGGTCCCTTCGGGCCCTTCGCCCCTTCCGCCCTACTTGTCTGTCGCGCACAGCGCACTGTGATGGACTGATGGGTGGTCAGTATGGGCAAGGGGTGTGTACTCGGGGATGCACTGGATACTCTTGGGACAGAGCCGATATTTACACTTGCGGTATGCAGAGGCGATGTTGGCTGTGCGCAAGGATGTACACGCTGGCTCTGGCGGTCACACATGCTCATCCCGGCGGGGCTTACTTATCAACGTGTCTGATCTTCTTTGCCAGGGCTTAACACTGTGGCCATGTCAACTGCTTGACTTGCCGTGCGTCCGTGAAAAGCGGTATTCCGTAGGACAAGGAGGAGGTAGGCTTTTGACGAGATGTACTTGAATAATGTGTGGAGGCGGGTGCTCAGGTATCGGCGGCTGACTTTGCCAAGCCCCTGCACGGCCCGGCCTCAGTCCAAGATGCGACGGACAAATTTGTGGAGGCGGTCGCCCTCCTGCCGCCTGGCTGGGCGGCGGCCGCGCGCGCCGCGCGGCTGGCGCGGGGTCGTGCCGCCGCCCTGCCGCTGGAGGATACGGCGTCAGCGCAGGCTACTGCGGAGTCTGTGCGGCAGGTGGTGCAAGGGCTGGCTGGATGCAAGCGGCCGGCCCGCCCCTGCTGCTTACGGAGTATACGGTCAAGGCGGGGACGGTACTGCAGATGATAGCGCACTTAGCGGCCCTGCGCGCTAAGCACCGAGCTTTCATCTGGATGCTGGTGTGTTAGATGCGGACGTGCCGTTGGCCGCCGGGGCCTTTTCAGGGACCCTGGCGCGGTTGTGGGGCCTTAAATGGGAAACAGCAAAAAGAGGCGTTTTGGAGAGTTGCTTCGAATGCGTGCTGGGCTTTCCCCCTCCATACGCGGGAACTGGCTGCTGGTACCGCAGCTTCATGCCATGCCTGCGGTGTCCGAATGCAGGATAGGGACCGGTGCAATTGGTTTTGGAAGTGTCGGGTCGCCCAAGCGTTACGGGAGAGTATGGGCATGGCTATGGGATGGCTTCCGGAGGAGGCTCTGTCTGCCTTCTCGCGTGCGGAGCTGTGGCTGGTGCGGCCGCCTGCGGGCCTGCGCCAGCCGGTGTGGGACCTTGTGTGTCTTGCCGCTATGTCAGCCATGGATCTTGAGCGGCAGCGGGTGGTGATGGCTGGTTTGGCGGCGCAACAGACTCTGTCGTCCGCCCTGGTTCTTAGCATTGGTTTGGCTGTTGTTGCGGACTTTTGGGGACGTTTGCAAACATTTGTGAGCCTGGGTATTCGGTTGAAGGGATGGCACACGGTTTCGCCTGGCCACCCATTCATCGCTCGTGTACATGATGATAGTATGCTCCTGGTGTTGCCATATGACTTTGAATCCCCGCCTCCGTCCCCTTAACTGGGCGTGGGGTTGGGAGGTGGGGTGCCGTCTGGTATTTCTCACGGGTGCCTACTAGACGCTTGCGCCTTGGCTGGTGTGTGTACTTTGCGTCACCCTACTAGGTCTGTTGCTGTGTGGGGTTCACCCCTGTCGTCAACGTCCAGTCGGTTTCGCATTTCGCATTCGCAATTTAGCGCTACCGACATGCGCTAGAATGCAAATGTCAAGAGAGTTGAACAATCATAGTTTACTAGGCGTTATAAGGGTCACCCCGGCCCGGGCCTTCGGTTTTCAAGAGGTTGGAAGGCACGAGAAGTGCGCACCACCTTGTAACCACACACACACGAAAAAATGTCCGTCGTGCCTGGACTATGGCCACGATGCAAACGGTGGGGATTTGGCGGGCCATGGCTTGGCTGGGACTCGCTGTGCGCGAAGTCACGCGGACTCCGCCTGCGGGAGGGTTTTCTGCAGCTTCAGATGACCCTTGTGTGCTTGCACGCTCGGGCTGTCCCCTCTGTAACACCGCGTGGTAACCACGGGGGGGGGGTAGAATCTTCCCGATCATACCCCATGCCTCAATATTGAAGAGCTCGACGAGAGCGTTCGAAATACGCGCTCAAAATTTGAAAAGGGTTTTTGGGTGCAAAGATATGGGCCCCCAAAGTCGGGGGGACCCCCCACCCCCCCAGGGGCCTCCCACGGTTTCGTCACGGTCAGCTCAAGGTTTCGTTTTGTGCCCCAAACGCCTAGCAGCAGCCACAGAACAGCGGGACAACTCCTAGGAGCGATACCAGATGCATAATAGATGCATGATTGTGAAGAAGCCGGCCCAGATCACACATTTTTGGGTACACATGTCAACATGTCTGGGACATGTTGCCACGATGTCATTCGGCAGCTTCGACTTCTACAAGCGCCGACCGCTGGAAATGCTCACAAAACTATATTACTATAGAAACAATAGATGTAGCCATGTAAAGGCGAGGTTTCGAGGGGTCTGGGACTAGGGCTGGTGTGGAGCAAGGATGGCTGGAGCCATGGATGGCTAGGTCGGGTGCGAATCACGTGGGCTGACCGGTCCGCCAACCGCACAGTGTAATAGAGGATGGTGAAAGGAGTTAATTGGCACTTGTTTGGACAAAAATGGAGGGGGTTTTAGGGGTGTACGACATGGGGGAGACCCCCCCCCCACCCCCCCAGGCCCCGTGCCCAGGCCCCCTCCGGGAGGTTTTGTGGCATGGGGTGTGAAACTTTTGTTTCTACCCCCCCCCTGTGGTAACACCGCAAACACAAAGACCCAAATCGGCAATGTGGTGGACATAGTTTAGCCCCGGAAAGACCTGTAATGTCTGATGTCTGGACATGCCCCGCCGAAGATACGAGCCCTGTACCCACTGATGCTAGCTGGCCAATGCTAGTCTTGCCTGCCGCTGAACACGCCCGGCGTCCTCAAAGCTTTCAGGTGATCAATCCGCTCGCCAGGAGCACAGTCACATTAACATTGTTCTGCAGTGGCTATCAGGATTATCAGCGGACAATGCCGCTCCCAGGCGTCACTGCCCGCTACGTGCGCCAAGCCGAGTGTACGGCATGCCTACCTTGTCTCTCGTCCGCGCCTTTCTCACAGGCAGAATGCCCCCACAGTCATAAGCTCCTAACCAGCAACAACACTCGCAGCTCGGGCTGCTCTTGTCAAAAACACACCCACGCAACCTTCTAAATCACATGTTTGTGCCGGCGAATGGCCATGCCGGCACCCTGACCTGACAAATGCGGACGGAATACGCGCATGGGCACCTACGGGCACAGGCACAGGCTTCTAAAAGACGTACGTACACGAACTGAGCGGGGCGGGCTTACGGTAAAATTTCGCCGAAGTATCCCCTTACCTCACACAGCTGTGTCTCATTTCGCTGCACGGCATTCCCACCACAAAACAATGGCGAAACGGCGGGCGTGCATTCTTCCGGCTGAGGTAGATATGCGTGCCCCTGGTCAGCCCTGACACGGTACACCGGGGACAGCCGACATTGCCACGCCTCGCGGCACCCTAAGAGCCAACTACAGCCCAGAATCGGGTCCGCGTCCTTGCTTCACTAACAATGATTACTGTTTGCCCACATGCACAACACGCCACGTCCACGGTGCAAGCAGAGACCCTGAACCAACATTTGGCGGCTCACATTGCATCACGAAATGCTGTGGGATACGATACATGTGTCGTGCTTCTCTTTCACCAAAGGCTAACCAATTGCTCAACTCTGCTCCTGCGATTGTACATGGCCACCGTTAAGAAACCCAGAATCCACGATTGCCGCCTGGGAACATCATCACCGGCCCCAAAGGCGGCGGCCCCATAGGCGGCGGCCCCATAGGCGGCGGCCACATAGGCGGCCGCCCCATAGGCGGCGGCCCCATGTGCAGCTCCATTAGCGGCAGCAGCCCCATCCGCATCTGTGGCGGCCCCATGTGCGGCATTTGAGGCGGCCCTGCCATGAACACTTGCCTGGCATCGTGGTGGCCGTGGTGGCCGTTGCCAACCTGAAGCCCTAGAAGCACCCGCATCACTGAAGCCATGTTAGGCCGGGCGCCGGGGAGTTCATCCAAGCAGGCCTTCTCCAGCTCCTTGAGATGTCTTGGCAGGCCACATTCCCGGCGGACCAGCTGCAGCACCAATCCGAAGCTGTAGACATCGGATTCAGCGGTGTACTCTCGCCGGCCATCGTGGAAGCGCAGGTCGCCGCGGGCGGGTGCAACCGACCCGTGGACAGACAAGCCCCAGTCCCCAACCTGTGGAGTCGAAGCACGTGCAGACAAAGCACAAATCAATAAGCGTACACAGGATAACCGCTGCCGCGGCCCGCCTACGTCATCTTAACTGGGATGCCGAGCAGGTCCACCTCCGTGCCGGACAGTTTCCGCCGTCTGGTCCCTCCCTCCTCACCTTCGGCGTGAGATTTTCATCTAAGAGTATGTTTCCCGGCTTCAGATCCCCGTGCAGGTATTTGTGCGCGTGGGCGTGCTCCAGCGCCCTCGCTGTGCCTTGCAAGATTACCAGTCCGCTGCTCGGCGTCAGGCTCCTGGCGCGGATAGCAGAGCCCAGGCTTCCCTCGGAGCAAAACTCATACACCAGAGCGCGCTCACTGGCGCTGTAGTGGCCATAACCGTGAAGGCGCAGGATGTTGGGGTGATGCAGCCTGCTAAGCGCTATGACCTCGCGCTGGTAGCTGCGCTCATCTCCAGTTATCTTGACTGCACATAATCCTTCGCCATCGCTGCACTTGTAAACTTTGCCGAAAGCACCTTTACCTATCAGTTCAGAGTTATGCACCAAGCCTTGCAGCTTCGTCTCGCTATATCTCTTCATAGAGGGCATGGCGCGGAACAACCGATTTTTGTTCCGAGGAACCGCGACTTGGTGACGGGAACCCCTTGGCGGAACCGTTCGGCAATTCCTAAAACCCCATGCAGAATCCTAAAATTAAAATCATGGACGGAAAACGCTTATCCTATAACCCCTAAAAATATTCTTGCCCTGGCTGAAAAGACGCTCTAGTCAGCGATAATTGAATAATCGCCTGTGACAAGCAAGCTCGCCGGCTTCGTCGCTTCGCCTGATTTTCCTAGAAAACTGCTTACAGTCATAAGAACACAGAGAAACACAGCGAACTAAAAGTTAGCGACGGTTCCGCTGACGCCGGTTCCGCTCTGACCGGTTCCGTCGCTATTGATCGGTGGTTCCCGACCAAGTATTGTATTCATGTTGCATTCGCCCAAGACTACGTCAGCGCAAGCCATATGCGAGGAAATGAGCGAGAGTTAGTCGAAACGCAAAAGTAACCGTCTCAATCCCAACGCCGTAGCTCCACAAAGCGTAGCGTAGTGCTGAGCGGAGGACTACACCACTGAGCGCTGGACGGGGACGGGCGACGGACGACGGACGAAACTTAGTCTGGTGGACGGTAGGGTCGCGATGCACACGCGCGCGTTTCGCGAGCGCTCACAGCGCCACACAACAGACGGCGAGGAAACGAATTGACAGGCCAAAATAGAAACCGTGGAGCGAAATTGGAACATCGAGGAGCGGTTGATATACGCCAGCGAATTGTGACTTCATGTGTTCCCCTATGTCAGGGAAAAGGGGCTCAGCCCTCCACTGTCTGAGGCCGAACTACCTCATCGCCCGGACATAGCCGGGGGCGGTTTGAACAGGCACCGAGCCAAACCTAGGTGCCCAACAGTCGCGGCACCACAGCGGGAGCCAGCCAACACGCAGTGCAGGAGTCAACAGCCGCCGCACTACTTGTCGTACCACTGCTGCCTACAACACCACAGGCCTTGCTCGCCCCACTGCGGACCGCTACCTAGACACCAGTCAGCTCCTCAGCCCGCGCGCTTGCGCTGCGTTTTGGGCGGCGCCGCGCTCTCCTCCTCCACGAGGCCGTGTCTGCCCCCTCCGCTACCAACATGTGCACTGTCACCGCCGCTGCTGCTCGGCCCCGTGCCGCCGCTGCTGCCGGGCCCCGTGTCGCCGCTGCTGCTCGGCCCGGTGCCGCCGCTGCTGCTGGGCCCCGTGTCGCCGCCAGGCAGCAGCGATGCAGGCCGCTTGTGTCCCAGCAGCATCTCCACCAGCGCGTGCCGGATGTTGGCTGCGGAGTTGACGTCACGTCCCTGCATCGTTGGGAGGAAAAGTTGTTTGCCACATACCATTCTATCCGTCTACTCAGCTCCGACTTCGTCCACCCCTTCAGACCCGTGTCGCCCGTCGCCGTGACCCACAGAGTGGACTCAGGGGGCTCAGCCCAAAAATGGCCCGCCCCGCCACTGCCCCCGGATACATCAAATCCGGCCTATGCGCAGAACTATGGGAAGCGGCCAGGGAACACATCGACGAACGATAAGGCTTCTCGTTTGAGGAAGCTTGCTGTGCGTTCGAATACCGCTGGCCTTCCGCATCCTGGCAAAGACCTTAAGACCCCCCTGTTCTGAAAAACCCCTACCGCTACGCAGTACCCCGGCTTGCCCCTATGGAGCCCTGAAGCCCCGGCTGCATGGACGCATGAAGGGCCGGTGTGAATGTTTGCAAAGGCGTCTTGATGACCCTCCGTAGCAAATTTGGAACCATGGAGCAGGGCCAAGGTGCAGCGCGCAGTGTTATCACACCAGCAGGCAGCGCTCACGGCAGGAGCGGCTGCAGGGGGCGTACGAGCGAGCAGCACGGCCCAAACCCTCACTTGCAAACAAACTCAAGATCGCAGAATGCTGCGCTGTAGAACTCTTCCGAACACATTATCGTCTCCGCTCATGGCCTCAAACGTCAAGGGCCTTGAGAGCGGCCTGTAACCAAACACCCATCAGGCAGTCCCCGGCCGCAGACCGTGATTCCCAATGTTCTTCGCATTCCCCTTATGCCTGACTCAATCATGCACGGAAGAGATGTGCGCTAGTTCATGTCATCAAGTGTGGTGGTCAGCCACGCACCGCCCAGAACCCACAGGTCACCCGCTCTCAGCCCTGACACCCCAGCCACAGAACCCCAGTCGCTATCATGACAAAACCCCTATGCAAAGCACTGCTCAAGAACGGTTAGGAACCCTACGTATGCGTGCAAACTGGTCCTGGCCAAGGGACAGCCCCATGCACAGCGTCCGCGTGCGTGCTACGTGCACCCCGTCATCATGTACCACAGCGGCCAGACTAGTCAGCACCCCTGGCCAGACTAGTCCACGCGCAGCAGCTCCGGCAGCGTGCTCATACCAGACAGCTTCATAGAACCCCTTTATGTTGGGTGTGAGTCCGCATGGTTGCTTCAACTGATGTGCTTTGCAGTATGCCCTGTAAAGTGGCTTGTGTTTGCTTCTCAGGTTCCTGCCACGAATGACTATCTTGACTATTAGCACACGGAATCACGGGCTCGTAGTGGTGGGGGTAGTGCGCAATGTGTAGCATGCACTTGTCACCTCCAAATGGAAATACTCAAATACCTGGGCACCTCCGGTTACGGAACTCCACATGCACTAGTTGGGTTTTGCAGCCCTGGCAACCCGGTAAACAGCTATCGCATCTGCCCACTGGTGGTCTGGGTTGAGTTGAGTGTTACAGGTGGTCCCTTCCCGGGCTCGCGGGTCACTCCCCTGACCATCACACCTGGCGATAGGCTAGCCGTGTTTGTGTCATGAGATGTTTGCCTCAGTCAAGTCCAGTGTCGACTCAGCAGTGTTAGGACTAGCGAGTGCATCACTGAATCAGGAAAGTGGCACTCCATGCTGTTCAACAGGCAGAAACGCAGGTAAATACAAGGGAACCCGTCAAAACCAGTGTCCCAACATCCCTGAATCCCCACCGGACCTGCAACCCCTTCCCATCTCAAAAGACACACACATGGCTATGACACTCGCGACTCATGTTTTTTCAGTTCATTTGGCCTGTCATGCTGAGCAGCAGTGCAGTATTGTAGTGTAGTAGGTATGACAGCACACTCATACGTCTTCAGGCGCACGCACATCCGGAACGGCCACTTCCAACCTGTCTCCGCGTACACGCAAAAAAGGGTGTGTGTCGGTCACCTTCAGCCACGCCTTATCCCGCCGGCGCCGTGGTATCCCAAGGGAAGCGAAGTCGGTCAACAAGCCTCTGAAGCTAGCCAGGGCCACTGCCTTTGCCCGTTCTAAAGCCCTCACTCCGAATGGTCGCCGTGCCCGCATGTACCGCCGGGCACACTCCATCGCGTTCAGAGCAGCCAGCGCCACCACCTGGCAAGTTCCATGTCGAGATGCAGACCGCATGTAGAAATTATAGGTGTTTTGGGGTGGGGAAATGTGCGTCAGGAAGAGAGCTTTTTGAGGTCGGAGCATAGGGCTTTTTTGATGCGCACATTTAACCGCGTGCTGTCTTCACGAAACCTAAAGTTCTATCCCTCGCGTTACCAAGTTTCGGTATTGCTTCGGACACAGCTTGCTGCGCCGGAATAATCCTCACTTCACTGCACTGCACGAGCGGCAGCATGGGGTGAGGGCAGTAGGAGCTGCGTCCCTGCGTCGCTGCGTTGCGCGCCCAGGTCTTCCCAATTTGTTGAGCCACTCGCTCGGACTTGCGAGCGCCGCCGCCCGCCACCAACAAACCTGCACGAAATCACTCGCGTCTCACCACACACTGCCAGACACAAACACAAGAACACAAGCGCCAGCAGCACACGACCACCAACCCACTCACACCCAGCAAAGCAGCTGCCTGCATCCTGTGCACGCGCAGCCCCGCAGGAGGAGCCGAAGAAGAACTTAAGACTGCGGGCTCAGCACAGGTACAAGTACACGGACCATCACCCACCGCCAGGTGGGCACTGCGGCACCATTCCGGCATCAACACAAGCGCCTCAGGAGGGGGAGGGCTCCGGTCTTGGACACAACTAACTAGGTGCGCTGTCAGAGGAGCCTCAACCCAAATCAGGGACTCTCACAGGCTCGCCAGCCACTTCTCCAGCTCCTGCGCCGCCAGCTCCCACCGTGTGTCCTGCGTTGTATGAATGTGCGAGAGAGGCAGAGAGGTAGTCGCGGGTTCTAGAACATTCGTCTGAAGCAGGCGGCGCAAAAAATGCTGTTGACGGTTCCCTCCTGATGCCCTCTTCCTCTTCCTTGACCCGTTTCGCTCTCTTCCCCGCCCTCCTACAAACCTAAACTCCTGCTCTTCCCCGCCAACTGAGAGCGTTTAGACCAGGTTCTCCTCCTCGTTCTTGTGCGTTGCGTTATGCTTTATTGAGCTGGAAACAAATAACCCCCTCACTCGCTATTCTGATTTCTAATTTAGAATGGGCCAAGTTTTCGTAAACCCCCTCCCCCCTCCCCCCTTCCCCCCGCCTCTCACCAGCATGCAGTCGTGCGCCACCGCCGGCAGCAGCACCGGCTGCGTGCCGTAGTAGCGGGCCAGCTCCTGCAATCAAGAGTCGTGTAAGCCGCCATCACAGGTGTGTTTGATAGGCATGTTGCACGGAGGGTAGCAAACGGGACGGAAAAGAAACTACACCGTGAGCGCAACGCAAAGCAAAGCTGGTCCTGTGTGCGTATGCGTGTAGCGTGTGGGAGTGCGCGTTCAGGGCCAGGCTGGTTGGCCACACGTCCTGGTGTGGGTCCCACACGGCCCCCCCCCACTCCACGCTCACCTCCACAGCCACCGTGTCCACGACCTTGTCCTCGACGCCGCCCATAACGAAGGCCGGCGGCGCGGTGGCGGGCGGCGGCGGCAGCGGCACCTGCGCGTTCATGTCCCTGCGCGGAGGCGACGGGGGGTGGGGGTGGGTGGCTGGGTCGGGGGTGGACGAGCGCGTACCGTCCGTGAGTGTCTGTGGCGTGAGTGCCGTGAGCGGCGTGTGCGCTTGTGTGCGTGTGCATCTGTTTGAGGTACGTAAGCCCAGGCAAGGTCGGGATTTTGGAAGGGCATACGGCAGAGGTGGAGGCAGCGGCGCGGCGCTCAACTGCCTAACCCCCTCCCCCCCGCGCTCTGAGGGCGCCGCACAAACGCACCGCATCCCCGCCCGCAGCGGGTGAAGAGATAGACTGATTGATCCGCTGCCCACTACTCATTTGTGTCGCGACGGCTGGTCCCTCTTGAATGTGTGTAACCCGTTGCAAACTCACTTCAGGTCAATGAGGCGGGTGGGCGAGGCGGCCGCCAGCAGCTTCTGGTACCTGCACCGTACGTGCGTGCGTGCAGAGCGCACGTGCGTGTGTTTGAAAAGCACAAGGAGAAGAAGGGTCGATACTGTGCGTGCAGCATGCGCAGGCAACAGCGTGTGTGTGCATGTGCGTATGTCGCAAAACACACAGGAACACGGAGGATGGCAGCGACGGAGCACCGTACACGGATGTAGGCATGGCCGCCGGGGCTATGCGGCCCATGCCGAGTGCCATATCGGGGCTCACCGCTCGTGGTACCCCGCTTCCCCTCCCTCTTCCCCCTCCCCTTCCCCTTCCCCTTTCCGCGTCCCCTTCCCTTCCCCTTCCCCTTCCCATTCTCCTTCCCCTTCCCCTTCCCCTGCTCTTCCCCGCCTTCCTAACGCTCCTTCGCTCTAGCTCCCTTGTCGCCGCCTCACACCCGAGCCCACGCCTCGGCCCCTTCTGCCTGCCTCATCATCTCTCTCTTCCTCCATTCCACCCTCCTTCCATTCACCTGCTCAACATTCCTGCAACGCTGTCCCCTCGTATCGCCACGCCCCCCGGTGCGGTTTACTCTGGGCTCGCGTTCACAGCCCCCCCTCCCACCACCCCGACCTCCCCCCCCGGACCGCTCCCCCACTTCACTTTTGGTTTCCGGAATGAACTGGCTCCCCCCCCCACCTCCTTGCTCTTATGCATTGGGTTTGGTTTAGTTTGGGCTGGTAACCACAACCCCCCCACACACACGCCTCCCCGCCGCTCACCTCTCCAGCTTGTCAACAGGGATGTCGGCGGAGAAGAACAGCTCCCGGCAGGCGGTGAGGCTGGTGGCGAAGGAGCGAGCGACGAAACCCCTGTGCGGCGCAGAGCACGAGGAGGAGGAGATGAAGGGGGAGTAGGATGCAGCTACCACAGGTGATGCACAGGTTTGTGAAAGGCAATCCTGGACGCTCATACCATTGCATAACCAGGTGCCCCACAGCCCCACATCGTTTCGGGTTTCGGTCTCAAACTCCTGGCTAGGCGGGTCATGGATATCCGTACAGTGTATGTACCTGCACGCTGCTGCTGCTGCCGCTGCTGCTCCTTTGCGCCCCGCAGCTCTTTTCCCCAACAAGGATTGGTCCACACACGGTTCACGCCCCTGCCGCCCCGCCCCGCCCCGCCCCGCCCCGCCCCGCCCCGCCCCGCCCCGCCCCGCCCTGCCCCGCCCCGCCCCGCCCCGCCCCGCCCCGCCCCGCCCCGCCCCGCCCCGCCCCGCCCCGCCCCACACCATGTGAGCTTGAGCGACAGGATTGGGTCCTTGAACAGGAAGCGCGTGACCATCTGCTTGTTGCCCGACTGCGGCACGGAGCACAGGAAGGCGGCGCCCGACAGCGGCGGCGAGGCGGGCTGCTGCTGCTGCTGCGAGGCCAGGCCCAGAACGTACCTGCGGTCATCAGTTAGTGCGATAAGTGTTGCGGCAATCATGACGCGGTTGTATCATAACATAATGGGATACGGTAATCAACGCGCCACAACAGGCGTGCAGAATGCGGTATTTGTTTATTAGAGAAGAAAGGTGTCATTAGGGAAAAATGTGTTTTGAGGTCTGTGTGCGCAAGCCCACATGTGCATTATGGCAGAACTACAGGCAGTACTGAAGCCGGCGGTGCAAGTACAGATGGAAAGGAGGAGTGTCAGTGCAGGGGGGGGGGCGCCGGGGGCGCGCGCGTGCTTGATGCCTCTGCCTTCCTCCCTACCTACCCCGTTTCCTCCTTTCGCTCTGTCCCCCCCCTCGCTCACTTCTGCACGATCAGGCCCCCGAACGAGTGGCCCAACATCACCGGCGCCCGCGCGCTGCTACTGCCGCTACTGCTGGCCGCAACCACGGCGGGGACCAGGGAGGCGAGGTCGGCGGCGTGAACGTCCAGCGTGCCTGGAGCGGCGGGGTTGAAGGAGGGAGCGGCGGGGTCGGAGGAGGGCGCGTGCGCGCGAGGATAAGGCGGAACGGGAGTACCGTATTTGTGGTGGAGGGGGTCTGGTGGAACACCAGGGGCGCGGAAAAGGGCGCGGCAAGGGCAGAGCTGGCCGCGGTTGCTGAGACCGCGCCATTGCCAACAGGGGCCCGTCCATGCCGGCACTGCACTGCACTGCTGCCAAAACCCAAGGCCGGGCCTGCATCCCCTCCCCACCATGCCTCTCGCGGCGTCCTGGCTGCCTAATAAGTTCCAGAGCGCTCTGTCGTGAACGTTGCTAAAGCGATCTGTTCATCCATACCACACTGCTCCTCCTCATAGTACTAGCCGCTCACCCGCCACGGTGACGCCGGCCGGCGCGGGGTCGCTGCCGCCCTGCGCGCGCAGGCTGACTGCGTAGGTGTCGTAGCCGCGAGCCGCAAAGTAGGGCATGAAGTTCTCCTGTGCGCGAGAGGGAAAGGAAAGAAGTACGGTATACAATGTTATGTGGACGGGACGGGTCTGCGCTGTGACTGACGACGGCAGCATTTGGAAGTGTGTGGCAGGTGCTTGCCCACAGCTCATTGTCAGGCAAGCGTTATTTTTCACGCATGCCTTCCTGCACTTTCTTTCCCTGGTGGGCCCCTCCAGGGCAGCCCCCCTACCTGCCAGCACCAGGCGGCGTGGTAGCTGCCGTGGACGAACAGCAGCGGCGGGCGGTTGCCGCTGCCGGCCTGCGGGTGCAGGATTCAGGTTAGCAAGACAGGTTTAGTGAACATACAAAAACGTGCGGGTCAACAGGCCACACAGGTAGGGCGATTGGGCACAGAGCGGTGGTCGGGGCACGGTCGGGGCAGCGGTGGCGCCGGTCCCCCTACCCCGCGAACCCGCGCGACAGGCCACATAAGTACCCAGCCTCACCGCGGCCTTCTGAACAAGCAGCTCTAGCTTCTTTCCATCAGGCAGCGTGTGAAAGGTCCTCGTGGGCGCAGACTGCGCAGCGACGCTTGCCCGCACGGTGATGCGTGCCCCGCGCTGGGGCCGGCCCAGCTTCACAGACGAGAACGGTCGGCAGTTTAGTGACTGCATTGCAGTTTCTTAACCAGACCGGCCAAGCGGCAACTGATCGCTGGTTTACTTGCAGTTCAGGGAACCCGCGGTCAGTCAGCGATGAAATACTGTGGTTCTTAGGTGTTCTTCTAAGAGCTCTTGAGGAAAGCCGTCGGCTCTCAATTCACTTGCATGGAGAGCTGTTGGATTCAGGCATTCAGCCCGAGCCTCTTGTAAGCGGTTCCCCGCTTTCAATAGAATTCACATGTGCTTCTGACAAGATAAGTGATTTTTATTATACCTCACGCGTGCAACCAGGCCCACCTGTCTCCTGATACTTTCGCTTTCAAGACGCACTCCAGAAGAACACCGCTTGGAGAGCTGTTAACATGGCCGACAAGAAGCGGGCCGAGCTCACCGCGCTAGTAGACGATGCGTGCGAGGGGCTGCAGGAGTGTGGCTTTCTAGGCATCATGGAAACGCCAGTCATGCGTGTCTTCTCAGACCTGCACAAATTGAACGACACCACCAACCTGTCCAAGCTGCTTTCAGCTTTCGAAGATGCGGCCACGCGCGCCATCAGCTCCAAGGCGCCGGTCAGCTTTCCGGAGTGCATGGGTGCGTGTTTCCCGCGCGTTTATCTGGCCTAGGGTCTCAGGGGCCAAAGGGGCTTCGTCCCGGTCCGCCACCTCCGGTCCAGCTCTCCCAGGTGGCCTTGGCTTCCGCATCCACAAAGCAGCTAGCCGCAGCGCCTGCTGCAGGGCCACGCGCGCAGTGGCCCCAGCTGTCCATCGCACCGAGCTGAATTACTGTTACAGCTTCGCATCAGCTGCTCAGGTTTGACCAGGGGTGGGTTTGACCGTGGACCAACCAGCGGCAAACTGCCCCCGTCCGGCGGCCCGCCCGCCCCTCCACATTTGCACGAGCCGCCGGCCCTTACGGTGCAGCCCGCCCGGACACCGCCCTGCACGCACCCTCTCCACCCCAGCTGCCACCGTGCAACCTGAGATGCGCCCTCTCCCAAGCGCCTGGTCTGATTGCTGGCAGCCCGCAGGCCGCCCCCCCCCCCCGCCCCCTTCGCATGCAGCGCGCAGCACACGCCCCGATTATTTCTCTCTTGACTATTGCGCCAGAGGGCGCAATTAGGACACACACGTGATAACCCTTCCTCTCCTTGTGCTTTTCTAACACACGTGATAACGTGAGCGCGCGTGTTCTCCGCCGCCGCAGTGCTGAGCCAGCTGCTTCAAGACGTGGAGGGGCCGGCGGCGCCACCCGAGGGCGACGACAGCCCCATGGCTGCGGAGTTCAAGTGAGAGGGGGGCGGCGGTGTGGGGGTTACAGGGTAAACAGTCCCGGTAATAGATATTCAACTGCGGAGGACATGACTACGCTGCAAGTGGAAAACGCGGTGGTGTGGGGCGGGGCGGGGCGGAGGGGGTTACAGCTGGCATGATAGACTAAAGGGAGGAGATGGCGTAGGAGGAGGGCCGCCTCCGTTTTTTTGGGAGGGGCTGCAACAGACGGGGGGGGGTCGAAACTCAGGAAGGGGAGGGAAGGAGGGGAGATGGGGCCCCGCCGAGCCGCACCGCTTAAGGCGCAACCACCGTACTGCATTCCGTTATTCCGTTATTCCGTTATTCCACCCCAACAACCACTCCCATCACCAGGTCGCTGGGCTCCAGCCTGCGGCTGGCGCTGCTGGTGGCGCTGCAGGGCTTTGCGCGGCCCGGCAGCGACGAGGCCAAGCAGGTGGGGGTTTGCGTTGCTGGTGGGAGCGATAGCGACCTTGAGGTGGCGTCCGTAGCACCCTGGCTCTCAAGGACACCGCCCGCTACGGCGGCTTGTAGCTTGTAACTTTGTAACATGCAACTTCGGGGTGATGGGGTGGGCAGTGGTGGTGGAGCCATTCGGGCTTCCTGGTAAACCGTCCCGGTGAGAAACAAACCGGGGCATGGAAGTCATGCGTTTGGGTTGCTGCTGCTAGAGGGGCGGCTCAGCGGCTGTAACGCCCAGCCCCAATGAAACCGAGCCCGATGCTAATGAGCGGGGCGAGGGTGGCTGCAAATGTGGGTGAGGGGCAGGGGAGAGGGTTGGAGGGAAAGATGGGGGCGGGTAGGGAAGTCGGAGGGGAGGGATGTGGCTGGCTTGCAGGTGAAGGAGCGGGCTGCCTGCGGGAGGGGCTTGTTGGTTAGCGAAGGGTGGGAGGGCTGGTCGCCCTGACGCCACCTTCACTAAGCCCATGGTTCCTCCATGTTTGAAGTTTACTCCCCCCTCCTTCCTCCTGTCGGTCTTCCCACCCACCCACTAGCTCGCCCTCCCTCCCACCCACCCACGCGCCCCGCCTCTGCTCCCTCTCCCTCTTCTCCCTCTTCCCTCCCTTGTCCTCCCTTCCGCCCCCACCCCCCATCAACAGGGCGTGACCATGGCCGGCGGCATGCTGCAGATGCTTCACGATAAGGTGGCCGCCGACCCGCTGGCCACCCTGGCAGTGGAGCACGCGCTGCTGCGGTGAGGGTGGGCATAAGGGCGGGTTAGTGTGGGGAAACCAGAAGCGAAACGACCTGGGGGGAGGGGGACCGGGGAGCGGCGTGGCTGCTGCGCAGGGTGGACAGCAGGGCGTCGAGCGGGGAGCGTATTGGGGAGCGAAGCGGAGCGGGGAGCGGGGAGCCCCCTGAACCCCAGCCAAACCCTGCATACACGTTCGAGCGGGGACGGGGCGTAAAGGGGGGAGCAGAGCGGGGAGTGGAGCGGGGAGCAGAGCAGGTGCTGGCACACACGCTTGGACGCCTAGCCGCTGGCTTCACTCCTTCAAACGCCCTCCGCCGTGCCATACACCCACCCCTCGCCTACGCAGCCTTCTTCTCCAAACTACCGTAATCATTCCAGGGAACCCCCGGCCATGTACACGTATCGACCCGTACCCCTTTACCCCTTTGCACCACTCCCGCCACCCCACGCACACGCCCCCGCGCTCTGGGTTGGGCTGGCTGGTTCGGGTCTCCTGGTCGTTTCGCTTCTGGTTTCTGGAATGAACTGCCCCCCCCCACACACACCGGAGTCCACGACTACTGAACCCAACAACCCCCCCCACACACACACACGCGCGCGCGCACACACACACAGGCTGCTGGGCCGCAGCAAGGACCTTGTGGTGCTGCTGCGCGACCGCACCTGGGCGCTGGCGGCGCTGAACAAGCAGGTGCGTGTTAGGAATGCACAAAAAGCAGGTGTGTGTGGGGGGGGTGGGAGGTTGTGAGGACCAGCCCATGCTAACCAAGAAACCAAACTAAGGGTGAGAGGTTCCAGTTATGATTGTCTAGTAGACGAAGAAGGCGTAGACAACTGCGCTTGCGTTTGCGCGCGAATGGGTTATTCTATCACCTTTGATAGCTTCTAAATCGCATACAACGGACTGCGCCCGCGCTCGCGCTCGCAGGTGGAGGCGCTCAAAGACCACAAGCCTGAGAACCTGGAGGGCGGCGGCGCCGCCGAGGAGGAGGAGGAGGACGAGGAGGGCGCTGAGGGGGATGGGGAGGAGGATGAGGACGAGGGGGATGGGGAGGAGGAGGTGGTGGAGGAGGAGGACGGCGATGAGGAGTGACCGAGGCACAGGCCGGTCTGGGCTGGCCGCGGCCATGTTATGTCTTGGTGGGGGCGAGGCGGGGTGGGGTAGTTTATTCCAGAAACCAAAGCGACCATGGGGGCGGGGGTACAGGGGGGTTGTGGCTACCAGCCCAAACTAAACCGGGGGGCCGCGGCGGTGAGCGGGGAGGTTAAGGGCACGCACCCGTGCCTGATTCGTTTTGGCGGAGGCAGCTGTCATCCCGTGGCAGCTGACTAGGGTGCTGCGTTACGCCCGGTGTGTGGGGTGTTGTTTTGTTGGTGTTATGCGCGCTTGCTGCCAACGCAGCAGCGCGCGCATTGCGGCCTCGAGCTCAAGAGCCTACTTGACTTGCTGCTGCCACATTGCAGCACGGCGCTGCCACAGCAGCGCAGGAGCGTGCCGCCGACACCGCATCCCGGCGGCTGTAGCAGAAGTCACAACTTGGGCCGGGCCAGGTTTTACGCGGGCGACAGTTATGTGTGTGTGGGGTGCCATGCATGTTTAATCAATGACGAGGGTGTGTGTGTGGGGGGGTGGGCCGTGCGGCGCATTGCGCTGAAGGAGGAAGGAGGGGCCAGTATGGCTAGGGGCCTGGGGGCTCGCGCAGATAAGGACGTGTTATGGTGGTCCTGTATGTCCCCGACTCTCCAGATTGGTGCCAGGGCCTGAGCAGTGAGCACGCATGCGAACCGCTGTGATGCACTTGCGGCTTGAGGTGATACACGCATTTCCGATAAGCATTACAGTGTATCATAACACCACGATTGCGGGTTTAACAACGGTGTGCACTGTAAACATGTCACCACCGGAGCGTGAGGGCCAAATCAATTAATCATTATCACGCACCGACACCCGGTCGCGCGCGCTTGCAGCATCACCCGCACCCAGGCGCCGCCGCACTGAGCGGCAACGAAACAGCGCTCTCGCTGCGGCCTGTCCGCGCCCGCCACCTTCAGACCTCTGCCTGGCCCACACACACACTGACACGGTGCGTATCCGTCAGTAACTGCGAGCGATTGCGGGGATTCCTCTCCGTTTCCGTTTACCAACACACTGACACACACCGCCCACACAGCTTCGGCCCCTTCGTCTTCCGAGTTGGAGGCTGGCTGTCCTTCCCCACCAATTCATGAATCATTGCTGCAGCCCTGACTGCCCTGTGCATGCCGAGACGAATTCCTTCCCCCACACGCGGCCCACCGCCGCCTCCCTCTGCAGGCTAGCCCTATCAGGTATATGCAGGCGACCGCTCCGGCCCCACCCTCCGCCCCCCTGTTCGTGTGTTCACTTGCCGCGCCCTGTTGTTGACACACAGCGACGGACGCGGCCCTAGAAACCCTTCCGGCCGCCCCGCCCCGCACCTAAACATTCCCAAGTCGTCCTAGCCCGTCCATGCCTTGCATCAGGATGAATGGGAATATGGTGTGGAAGCACCACTGACGCCACCACGCGCGCAGGGTGTGCGCCCACGCCCACGCGCGCTTTTGGAAGGTCACTTGACAGGCCACCGCCACCCGCCTCCCTCCCACGGAGCCACAACACACCGTGCACATTAGCCACGCACTCAAAATGTACGCCCCCGCGATTTGCATTTTTCTCAAGCGCCCAAGCCCGTCAACCACTGTGCGCTCGTGACCACCCGCGCATGCGCTCTACCAGAAACACAGGAAATGCACGAAAACGGTTAAATGTTTTATTTTAGTATTTATTTAAGTACGCGGGCGTGAGCCCGGTCGCACACACCGGGACGCACATTGCTTAGCACGTACGACCTACCGCGAGACCAGACCTCACGGGGGGGGGGGGCACAGTACACTGGAACTGAATCGAGGGGGTTCAGCACACGCGGCCACAATCAACACAGTAGTAGACGTCCCTACTGCCAGCGCGCGCGGGACGTCTTGTGTACCATCCGTATGTGTGGGTGGGTGCTGGGCGCTGGGTGGCCAGCTAGCTACCCCGCCGCGCCGGGTGCAGCTGACGTCGCAATCGTCGCCGCCGCAGCCGCCGCCGCCACCGCCGCCGCCGCGGCCGTCGTTGCCGCCACACCCGCCCCGACCGTTGCCGGCTGCGGCAGTAGGGCGCGCCGCCCCTCCTGGCCCTGCTGCTGGCCCTGCTGCTTGTTCCCCTCCTCCTCAGCCGCCGCCTCCTCTACCGCCGCCGCCGCCAGTGCCGCTGCCCCCTCCTCCCCATCCGAAACGCTGGCGCGTGACGCAGACGAAGCCGCAGTCGCAGTTGCCGTAGCAGCAGTCTCCACCACCGCTGGCGCTGTCGCAGCCGCCGGTCCAGCACCTGGCCCCTCCGCCTCCCCCTCCGCCTCGTCCTCGGTGGGCGGCGCGGGCGGCAGCGGCGCGTAGGCGCTCTTGGGCGAGGCGTAGTTGCGCAGGGCGCCGCCGCCGAAGCGCACGAACGACATGACCTGCAGCAGCAGGGCAGCGACAGCGGCAGCGACAGCGCAGCGGCAGCAGGACAGCAGGGCAGCAGGGCACCAGGGCAGCGGCGGTGGCGATGATGACATGAGGGCGTGTGTGCGGGTGTGGTGTGGGGGTGTGGCGTGGAGGTGTGGCTTGGAGGTGTGGCAGATGTGCGGAGGTGTGGGTGGTGATGGTGGTGATGGTGGTGTTTGTTTGGTGGGGGGGGGGACGTGGTTGTCGCGAAGCTGGCGGCGGCGTGCAAGGGGCGGCGTGCAAGGGGCGGTGTGGGGGGATAGCCATCCATGGTTGGTGTTCATTCAGTAAAGGGGGGCTGCAGACGTCAGGGGTCTGCGTCGTTCCGGCGCAGTCGGGTGATTCCCTGGTGGCCTGCGAGTCCCCATCCCGCCAAGCCCGCTTCAGTGCCTCCCAGCCTAGGACCCGCCTAGCACCATCCACCGCCTATCGCCCCCTCGCCCCCCCCCAAAGCCCCACGTCCCGACGTCTCCCCCTCCCCCTCCCTTCCCTCCCGTTCCCACTCCCCACTGCGCACCGACCTTGATGGCCACCCAGATGCTGAGCGTGGTGACGTGGCCGCCCGAGCCCGCCGCCACGTACATCAGCAGTCCGTACTGTACGACACTGCCAACGATCTGCATGCGTTTAGAAAGTAATACTTATTATTAATGAGGTGAGGCCAATCGAATTTGCCCTTGGGGCCAAAATGGAAAGGCGGGCGTCGGGAATGGGGATAAGCAAAAATATCGTGCAGCAAGTTCGCGACCGGGTTCAGCCCCGCCTCGCCTCGCCCCTCCTCTTCCTCCCTCTTGTTCCTCCCTCCTTTTCCTTCCTCCCTGCTCTCCAACGCACCTGCACAGCAGCTGTGTAGTTGGACTGCTTCGCGGCGAGCAGCGAGCCGTCCAGGATGCTGCCCGCGGCGTCGATGGGGAAGAAAATGCAGATGAGAGGCAGAGACACCATGACCTGTTTTTGTTGTTGTCGGAGCGGCAGCGTGGAGCGGCAGGCATTCAAATTATTCAGGCAATACAAAAACCACGGTAATGCATTGCAGCTGTGAGCGACGAGCAGCAGCATCAGCAGCAGCAGGGGGAGGGGAAGGGGCCGGCTGGCCGGCAGCAGTGTCGACGCACGCACGCACCAGAGGGCCCGGAAACCACTTCCACGCCCTCCGCCGACTCGCAATGGTAGCGTTGGGCATTGGAACGAAGTAACACCCCCACCCACCCAACCACCCACCACTCCCTCCAACTCACATGTGCCACCACCGCGGGGTCGCTGGTGAAGAAGGCGATGAGCGGCCCGTGCGCCGCCCACACCAGCAAGCCCACCACCGCGCCCACGCCCATGCCCAGGGTGAGCAGCCGCCCCAGCAGGGCGCGGGCGGTGTCGCGGTCCTGTGATTTGTGGGGGGTGGGGGTTCCATGCATTGAAGTTAATGACGAGGTAGAGCAGACGTATGTAGAACAGACGTTGCAACACACGTTGGCATACCGATGATGGGTGGGGGTGGGGGTAAATACCAGCCCATTCTCTAAACCTCTATACCAAACTTCCAAACTAGCGAGCGAAGCACGGGCAAAGGCAACGATTGCAAGGCACGGGGGTGGGGCGATGAGCCGATGAGCGCTCGCGTGCCGTGTCGCGTCGTGTCCTTTTGGGTACAGTTGTGCGTGGAGATTGGAGCATTGCGAAACGTGGAGGCGTGGCCGCAGTGAAACGCACCCATACGTCCATAACCAGTAAATGAAAAACCCGGCAGCATCGATACAAAGCGAGCGTCAACACAGCCTGTGTGTAGCATGCACAACGCAATACAACGCAACACAACACAACGCACGGGCGCGCGGGCAGAGGACACGCCACGCCACGCCACGCCACGCCACGCCACGCAGGGGGCCTCAGGGGGCCCGGCCTCACCTCGCGCCCCAGCGCTGCCGCGCACAGCGACTGGGTGGCCACGTTGAAGCACTCAAACATGGGCATTGACAGCATCCACAGCTGCCGGATCACCTCGAACGAGGCCTGTGTGCGTTTGTGTGATTGACGCCGACATCGCACGACGGAGGGGGCAGCAAGAGCGGGGGCGTGGGCGTGGGGGGGGGGGCCAGGCCAGCACTTGCATGGTGCGCAAGCGCGCGACTGCATCTGCGCTCTTTCTGGAGTTGCGCTGCGCTGGGGACAGATCTACAGTGAGGTGTGTCGGCACGATGTGGGTTCGACCAGCCCGTTCCCCAGCTTAACGCAGCCTGCGTCGCGTCGCGTGCGCAGGCGCGCGCGCACACACATATAAACAAGGAGGGCAAATCCGTCTACCGCTGATTTCTTCTGTTTGTCCCAAACACGCAGCAAAGGAGGGCACGCAACCAGGGGCACAGCACAGCAATGCGCCCGCCGCCATTCGCACGAGTCCTTACTACCTGAAAGGCCGCGCCCATGCGCACACACAGCGTGGATGCAAACAGGATCATGCCTGCGTTCGCATTCACGTTCACACGACCCGGGGTGGGGAGGCGGAGCGCCGTCAGACCAGGTCGGTAACGTCACCGGTCATCAGGTTGGCCCCAACGCGGATGCCGCTGCGAACATCAACTCCCCTTCCTCCTCGCGCCACCAACCAAGTGCCGGCCAACCAGCACCGCCTGCCGCACATGCTTGGCCCAGCGGTTTGCCCCAGCAGGCCCCACGTGCCACAAGCAGCAACGCCAGCCGCCGGTGGTCGCCCAGAGCTAAACGCAACCCCCCCCCAAACAGCCACGCTGTGGCAAACGGCATCAACTGCTCAACCACCCACCCACCCACCCACCCACCCAACCAACCAACCACCCGCCACTCACCAAAGGCCACCATGTTCTTGAAGCTCAGCACGGCGCCGCGCTGCAGCAGCGGCGACACGTCGGCCCAGGCGGGCGGCGTCAGCAGGTGCCGCCGCCGCACGCGGCCGGTGCGGGCTGCGGGCCGGCGGGGCACCGGGGGTAAATTTGTCATTCCAGAACCGAAGCCAAGTCAACCGAGTAAACCACCAACCCAGTCACGGCCACGGGGATGCGCAAGCGCAGGCGGCTGGCAGTAGGCCAGTAGTAGCGCCATCAGGCTCCAGTGGAATCGTAATTTAAGCCGAAAGCAAGCGCGCGCGCCCACAGTGGGTTGGAGGCGGGCCGAGTGTCGACAGGTCGCGACCGGTCACTTCCCAGACCACGGCACAACACGCCAGCACAACAACATGCTCAGCCAGGTCCAGGTCCAGCCACCACTTGCCAGCCTTCGCATTTGCCCTGCCGACGCCGCCTGGCGGCCATGGCTATGCTGGGTGCTGGGTGCTGGGTACGGGGTACGGGGTACGGGAGGTGCGTGCTCAGGTAGGCCCCGGTGTGCCTGGCGGCTTGCCCCCTGGCTGCCAGCCCCCGCCCCCGCCACCCCGCCCCCGCTCCCGCTCCCGCCCCCGCCACCCCACCCCCGCCACCCCGCTCCTGCCCCCACCACCCCACCCCCGCCACCCCGCCACCCCGCTCCTGCCCCCCGCCCCCCGCCTCCGCCCCCGCCGCCGCCCCCGGCCCCCGCCCCCGCCCACCGATGAGGCCCATCATGACACCGCAGCTGCACAGTGAGGCGGCCAGTGAGGCGGCGGCCGCGCCCCACACGTCCAAGTGCAGCACTGCAGCAGGCAGGTAGAGGTGGAGATGGGTGGCAGCCGGGTGGGTGGGGGGTTGGCAGTCGGGTGGCAGTCGGGTGGTGGCAATCAGGTTGGCAGGTGTGGTAAGAGGGTGGTTGCGGGAAACGTAAGGTAGCCAGGTGTAGAGGGGGATGCAACGCCCATGCTCGCGGCGACACCAGACGGGCTAGCCAGGACCCCGACCGTAATCCCGCGCGGCGCCGCTCCACAGCGCCCCCTAGCAACAGGATGCTACACCGCAATACGGTAGCTCACCGTTCAGCAGCAGCACGTGCAGCCCAAAGCTGACCGCGACCGAGGTGGCTACGCCGAACAGCGGCGTGCGCGTGTCCTTGAAGCCACGGAACACGCCCGTGGCCACGAAGCCCAGCAGCGCGGCGGGGATGCCCAGCGAGCGGACCTGTGCGGCGGGTGGGTGGGGCAGGTGAGGAGGTTTGGTGGGGGTGGTGGGAAGGGGAGGTGGGAAGGGGAGGTGGGAAGGGGGTGAGGGGTGGGTGGCAGAGAAACGGACGAGGAGAGGATGGGAGAAGGAATGCGCCGACACACGAGCCAATGAGTAAGCTGCATCACACGGGTTCGTGCGCCCCTTCGTCTCAGGCGCGTGTTCGTTTGTGGCTGCGACCCCCGCGACGTCCAGGACGCGCGAGAGCCCAGATTTCACCGATTGCAGACCCATCCCATCCCAGACCGACCCAACACCAAAATACAGGTACCTGCATGTAGGTTGTCGCCAGTGCCGCCACTGTCGGCTCGGGCGGGTGCAAGGCTGCGGTGCGTGACAGTGTGTACGCGTGCGTGGCAGGAGGCGGCGGAGAGAGGGTGCGTGTGGAGGGAGGAGAGGAGGGAGGAGAGGCCTCCGTGAGGAGGATCCAAAGTACGACAGCGTGGCGGGAAGGGCAGGGTGGGATTCCGGATCTAGCGTACGTGCCGGGGCCTTTGCCAGCCAACACGCGCGCGTGCAAGCCCTCATCTACCATGCGATTCCCGGGTCTCGCTGCAGGTGGCATGGCGATGCCAGCTTGGCACAGACAGCGCGGTACGGCAACCCGCGCCCAACCCCCAATCCCAACCCCAACCCCAACCTCAACCCCCGATCCCCACCCGTACCGTTCACAATGGTTGCAGCATTGCAGAACACTGCGGCGCTCACGGTCAGGCCGCACGCCAGCGCCACCCAGACGCTGCGGCACACCACACGCGACACCTGCGCATGCAGGCGTGTGCAGGCCTGGGTTGTGACAGACCGCTGGCGGCGGTGCGCTGTGCCCCCCATCCATCCCGCTCGCAAGCACCTGCTTCGCCCGCGTCTGGCTTCAAGCGGTGGACGCAGCCCACGCCTCCGTCAGTGTGCCCAAGCGATGCCCTCCCCCGCCCCTCCTGCCCCCAGGCCCCCTCCAGCTCGTGTATGTCCTGCCGCCAGGGGCCGTGCTCTGCACCGTTGCTCAACGTCACTAGGGGCGGCCTCGCCCGTGCGCCAGCCACGCTCGCGTGTGCGCCAAAACTACCCTACGGCATGTAGCTCTACCCACTGCCACTGCCACTCCCCCCCCCGGCCGCTGCGCTCCAGCCTCGTCCCACCTCGTCCTCGTCGCCCTTGCCTGCCGCAGCCGCGATGTCGGGCACGGTGAGGAAGATGAGGAAGGAGAAGAGGAAGGTGAAGGAGTTGAGCGCCGTGGTGCCCAGTGACACGGCGGACAGTTGCAGCGTGCCCAGGTGCCCCACCAGGCCTGTTGCAGGCAGACGGTTCGGGTATGATGGTGGGGATGTTGTTACCAGCCCAACAAACCATGCCCAATGCCAGATAAGGGGGACGTTGGTGGAGCAGTTCAGTCCAGGACAATGGCGGGGGTAGTCATGACGTGTATCGATCGAGGCGTGGGCAGATGGAGTGTCTCGCACACGTGGCGTGCGTGTAATGTGAACCAAACAGCAGCACCAGCTTCCCAATTGCAGCAGCAGACCTCTCGGAGGTTCCCACGAAGCGCCATGGTCGCGGCCTCCCTGCCCAGCTCGGCTCGTGCCTTCTGCCGCCTGGACCCCTCTCCCTGCCCCTTGGCCCCCCCCCGTCCCCCTAATTCGGTATGCATCCCCCCCCTTCCCGTGCCCCTGCCGCTCCTGCCCCTCCGCCTGGCCCCACCCGCCCACTCTCACCTCCTCCCATTCAGCTTACCCGCATTGAAAGCGCTGACCACAGGCTCTAGCGCTAGCCCCGCAAACGCGGGCGTCGCCACCGTAAAGATCTCCGTGTCGTAGGGCGAACTCAGCCTTTGCCTGAGCCACTCCAGCGGCCCTGGGCGGCCGCCAGGATAAGCGATGGCACCCGCGGGAGCTGCTGATGATGCAGCTACAACCTTGGCTCGTGTCCCAGGCACCACTGATTGCGAGTGGGCGACGTGGGGCCGGCGTGTCGACGTCGCCACGCTTGGGCAGCCTAGCCCGGGTTGGCGGGCACACCGAGTCCCAGCCTCAGGCAACCTCACGTGGGCTTGCTTTCTACAGAGACATGTGGAAGACGAAAGCATCGTGGTGCTTCGCATTGTAGGTGCCGGACGAGCCTCCTCCGGAAGACCGCATACGCGATGAGTGGCGCAGGTCCCGTTTTACTGGTTCCCGTTTCTGGGATGATTATCTTCCTAAGGACACCAAGGCACTGTCGAACAGCAGCTTTCTCGGCAGCTTTAGACGTGGCAGAGGTCTCTGGGAATTGGGCTGGCTTTCGCCGCAACTTATGGAGCAGAGAGTTGATTTTTTATATCACGGAACAAGGCGAGAATGCTCAACGCGTTAGTTTTAGTATGGCTAACGTTCGGAGTTTCGCGGCCCGAATGAGGTGATGAAATGGTTCACGGTTCACTATCATAAACTATCAGCTAAAATGAGTTGTCGATGTGACCTCTGCTTGACCAGAACTGGTCGTTGCGTCGGGGCATTCATTGAGGCGTGAACCGAGCGTGGACAAAGGGCCGGGGAGGTCGGACAGTCGAGGGGCCTCGACATCCTTGACGTGTGCGTCGCCTCTGCCGCAGGGAGCGCATGTGACATGGCGGAATCAGGCCATATTGAGCGACGTCGCAGCCCATCAGCGTGCGTGTTTGGCCCTGCAAGTGTTGTCGGTCTGGGATGCTCGACTGGCTCGACCCTAGCCATGCGATTCTGCCGCCCAGCGACCAACCACAAACTGAACACTCCGTCAAGAGGGAGCGCATGAGTAGCTGACATGGTTAGCCCAGCTATATACACATGGCCTGGAAAGTGTGGCGCAATTCTGTGCGTCGTCGCGTACAGCGCGATTTCGGCTGTGCGATCAAGTTCATCAGATCAAGCGCAGCAACATTTATACGTGATCTTTGCTTCAAGGCACGAGAGCGAATGCAGCGCGCGAACGACGCGAGTAACTGCGCTTAACCAGCGTCCCCGATTGCGAGTGGCTTTTAATTGCACCGCAATATATCAGAAGCACAGAGCGGATTGCCAGGAGGTGAGTCCTCAAGGAAATGAAAAATCCCCGAAACGGAAGCACCGTATATACATGAGGTGTAAGCTTCACAATGCGCTGTATCCATAGAGATGATTGGGAGGTGAAATGCTGCATCGTTGCAACGGGCTGTGAACTTGGGGGAATTGGCGCGAAGTCGCTGTCGATCAACACGAACCTTGTCGTCGGCCTGGCGGGGGACACCCTCCCTCCTGCACCCGCACGCGGAGGGTGGAAAAGATGCGTGGGCGCGCATCTTGGGGACCGGGTCTGGTCCGGCATCTAGTCCGCCGGCGCATCTTGTGCCCCACGCACACTCATCTTGACTGTCTGGGCCGACACCACCGGCGTAAGTGAGTTGCGCCGCCCACGCATCTTGGGTATGTGGGCCGACCTCGCCGCTGCATCTCGGGTCCCGTGCACACGCATCTTAGGTATGTGGGCCGACCCCGCCGCTGCATCTTGGGATCGCTTTGTGCCATCCCTGCTGTCCATCCCTGGCACCCTGCCGAGAGCCATACCCACCCGCCCGGTTGCGTCTCCAAGTGAAGCGTGAATTCAGCGAAGCCGGTTGCTGGTGTCCACGATCGGTGCCGTGACCTGGGTTGGGTATGCAGGTACTAGGTGTGCCTGTGCCAGTCGCATGTGTGTGCAGCCAGTCCACCATAATGTATTTCTATTGATGCCTGGCTATGTAACACGCCTACTCAAGCATAGCTCCTTTATGGCGGTCCCTCGGTCGCGTGTTTGTCTATTTTCGGGCAGCTATAGAGTAGCACGGTGGCGATTGAACATCTGCTTTCCCACCGGTATCTTTGGCTAACATTGCTTGGCCCTGAAGAGGGCAGAATAGCTAAGATGCTGAAGCAGCCGCAGCGAACCACTGGTTCGCAGGCAGCTTTTAGCTCCCCGCTCCCCAGGACTTTATTGTAAATTGTCACCTCAACCAGATTCTGCCAACTAGACCCTTGGGGAGCGCAGCCCTGATGATTTTGCAACTGGTCAATGTTGTGGCTTGTGTGATAGCTGCAGGCTCCAGGCACTGATGCATGCAAAGCTACACATGTGCCCATATGGTATAGAGATCGAGGTGCAGCGGAACAAGAGAAATCGGGTGCCTGGTACGGGCGTGTCGCACAAGCACGCGAATGACCTGTGGGGGCGGGGTGCCGGCTCATCTGGAGGGCTGTGCGCATGCATCGTACGTGCTGGGGGTGGGTCTGCTGGCGCATCTGTGACCCTCGGCGCCCGCATCTTGACTAAAGGGGCGGGGCCGCCGGCGCATCTTCCAATCCCCGCCGGCGCATCTCAGGTGCGGGGGGCGACCCCGCGCGCGCATCTCAGGTGCGGGGGGCGACCCCGCCCATCCACTTAAGATACCCCGGCAGCCCCCGCGCGCGCATCTGTAGGACCAGAGGCCCGGCGCACTTTTTCGGATTTCCCACGCTGCACCCCCCTCCCGTCCGCTCCTGAGAACCTGGTCTGGCGGGGGGAGGGCATGATAGCTGGGCTCAGGGGCTAAGTTATTTGGATGAGTGAAGTGGTGGAGCTCCCATGGGAGCAAGGCCTACTAGCCCAAGGCCCAGCAGGGGAGGGGGGGTATGCAACTCGCGGTCGGCCCCCTCCACGTGGCCTGCATGGGACCGGCGACAGTGTTCGGACCCCCCAGCCAAGGTTGTCAAGTGCATATTTATGAAACGGATATCAGACACAAACGAGAGCCAGTATCGCGAAACGTCAATTTCATTCGTGAGGTTTTGGGTATGACCTATTCTGCGATTGCCGACTTCCTGGTCAAGGTCTGGGCCGCAGACCCAGCAGCTCCAAGGGTTACAAAGTAGTCTTAGGTACAATCTCCCGTGCTCCGGGGCCCAGTCTGAGGGGTCCGAACACTACTTTCGGCTGGATCCAGGCCACGTGGAGGGGGCCGACCGCGAGTTGCATACCCCCCTCCCCTGAGGCCCAGAGTTGGCTGTCGGCGTTGCAGGTGGCACGCCCCTGAGGTCTAGAGCAGGGTGTTCGTACTAGTTCTAGTACGCTTTCGCTGGCTCGCGAACTGCGTCAGCAGGTCCCTCCTGTAACCAATGCGATCTAAGTTATTTGGCCTATCAGTGCCTGTGGGACTGTGCCCCCCTGCAACCGGAAGCACATATCCGCACAGCATGCTGCACAACTCCCCCCGTGCCCCCGCCCCTCCCCAACGCCGCCCTGAACATTTACCCTTCACCTCTTACATGCTATGTATGCGCCCGCGCGCGCGCATGTGTGTGTGTGTGTGTGTGTGTGTGTGTGTGTGTGTGTGTGTGTGTGAGTGTGTGTGTGTGTTAGAGATCACAAGGGGAAAACAAGCAAAGCAAAGACCGTGTGTGTGTGTGTGTGTGTGTGTGTGTGTGTGTGTGTGTGTGTGTGTGTGTTAGAGAAAACAAGGGAGAGTACCATGAAAGACTTGTGCGTGCGAAGAGACAGGAACGCCAAGCAGGGCACGCGACGCAACGCATACGCTTGTTACCTGGAATTACCTTGCATACCTGAATCGCCGCCGGCTTACCATCCGGAAATCGCGCAACCCCCTCTACCTAACCTTGAGGGGGATTCGTGTCCACACGCTTCAAGGATGCAGCCCTATGCATGTGCTCTCACGGTACCGTGAGACCCAGGGCACTCCTAATTTCGAGCTCCTCGCTGCTAGCTCCTGGCCGCTAAGTCCAAGCTCCCGCCCGATCCTCGAAGAACATCTCACCTACGAGCGAGGAGGGAAACAACAGAGCACAGAGCGGCAGCAAGGGAGTGTCAAGAACAAGAGCAATGGACCGTGGTAGCGCGGCGTCGCGCGACGAGCAAGAGCAAACACACAGCCCGGCCCAGCCCAATTAACTATACTAGGGGTTGCGCGATTTGGGGAAGAGAGGGAGCGCAGGCAAGCAAGAGCGAATATAAAGGTCGGGGCGGCATGGGCGCATGCATGACAGCCATGGCAATGGTGTATGTGCGTGTGAGCATGCGAGCACCATGGGTTGGCGGGGGCAACAACCCCCGCTCCCCACTCCACTCTGTGTGTGTGTGTGTGTGTGTGTGTGTGTGTGTGTGTGTGTGTGTGTGTGTGTGTGTGTGTGTGTGTGTGTGTGTGTGTGTGTGTGTGTGTGTGTGTGTAACAACGGGTTTACAGCTATCTGGGTGGATCACGTAATCGTGTATCTGAGACGCTGTCCGATGCTAGCGGCAGAGCACTAGCATCCCAAAGAAGTGTGTGTGTGTGTGTGTGTGTGTGTGTGTGTGTGTGTGTGTGTGTGTGTGTGTGTGTGTGTGTGTGTGTGTGTGTGTGTGTGTGTGTGTGTGTGTGTGTGTGTGTGTGTTGGTAAACGGAAACGGAGAGGAATCCCCGCAATCGCTCGCAGTTACTGACGGATACGTACCGAATACTTCTTGGACGGTACCGCGTAGCCCCGGTAGTCATACTTACCCGCAGAAATAGCCTGGAACCCGTCGGGCGTTCGCGAAGCAAACCGACCCCGACATGCACCCATATGCTTGTGTGTGTGTGTGTGTGTGTGTGTGTGTGTGTGTGTGTGTGTGTGTGTGTGTGTGTGTAACAACGGGTTTACAGGCGGCCTGGCGAGTCTCGTGAGCGAGTACTCGGGACAGCCAGCGACAGCGAGGCATTTAGGCCACACGCTGCCGCTATCACGCGTCTCCCCTGCCCAGAGCGCAGCCAAGCTCTGGAGTCCACCGGGGGGACGCTCCAACCAACCTGGACCACGCCAGTAACCTCAGAAGGGTTACTGCTGGTACTACAACGCAGGGCCCAGCGGGCTCATAAAGCTCTAGGCTGGAGGGCCAGCACCGCAGCAACACGAGCACCGGACAGACGACACACCGCACGCAACAGCACAGCGACAGGTGGCTACGGGGCTGAGTCCAGCGACCCCGCAGCCTTTCACAGCCTCGACAACAACCTAACCAGCACTCGACGCCAGGGCAGACTATGCCAAAGGGCAGCCACAAACGCGTCAGACTACCAGGCCGGTCTTGGCCGAGAAACGCCCGGGGTGCTCCGGCACCCAACCCACCCTCAGCTCCGTTGACCCGAAACCCTGGCGCACACTGTGTGTGTGTGTGTGTGTGTGTGTGTGTGTGTGTGTGTGTGTGTGTGTGTGTGTGTGTGTGTGTGTGTGTGTGTGTTAGAGATAACAAGGGAGAGTACTA
Source organism: Chlamydomonas schloesseri (assembly GCA_016834595.1). Taxonomy (NCBI): domain Eukaryota; kingdom Viridiplantae; phylum Chlorophyta; class Chlorophyceae; order Chlamydomonadales; family Chlamydomonadaceae; genus Chlamydomonas; species Chlamydomonas schloesseri. Next base: position 1,068,896 of record JAEHOD010000030.1, read on the forward strand.
TGAAAGACTGTGTGTGTGTGTGTGTGTGTGTGTGTGTGTGTGTGTGTGTGTGTGTGTGTGTGTGTGTGTGTGTGTGTGTGTGTGTGTGTGTGTGTGTATAACAACGGGTTTACAGGAGGCCTGACGAGTCTCGTGAGCGAGTACTCGGGACAGCCAGCGACAGCGAGGCATTTAGGCCACACGCTGCCGCTATCACGCGTCTCCCCTGCCCAGAGCGCAGCCAAGCTCTGGAGTCCACCGGGGGGACGCTCCAACCAACCTGGACCACGCCAGTAACCTCAGAAGGGTTACTGCTGGTACTACAACGCAGGGCCCAGCGGGCTCACAAAGCTCTAGGCTGGAGGGCCAGCACCGCAGCAACACGAGCACCGGACAGACGACACACCGCACGCAACAGCACAGCGACAGGTGGCTACGGGGCTGAGTCCAGCGACCCCGCAGCCTTTCACAGCCTCGACAACAACCTAAACAGCACTCGACGCCAGGGCAGACTATGCCAAAGGGCAGCCACAAACGCGTCAGACTACCAGGCCGGTCTTGGCCGAGAAACGCCCGGGGTGCTCCGGCACCCAACCCACCCTCAGCTCCGTTGACCCGAAACCCTGGCGCACACTCCCCTTGACCCTCCCAACCCTTCCCAACCCTGCTGGTCCCTAGATTCAGCCGCTATGTCCGCGGCTCATTGCTATGGCGATTCTTCTACTCGAGAAGGCTGATCCCGGTCACTCCTCCAGCTCCAGCTCCATAGCTTGCGGAAGCGCGCAGAGCAGCATCCCGTCCACCACCGCTAGGATCGGGTGGGTGGCGTCAACACCTTCCCAGCCCTTTCGGGGCACACCGAGTTGCGCGAACTGCAGCAGCCGCGACCAAAAGTCCGCGACTGCGCGAGCGCACGCAAGCTCGATGGGGTTGACGCCTGGCTGCGGCGGCGTCAGCTGTGTGGGCGGGACCTCATCTGGGTCGGCGTCCGCCCCCGCTGCTGCCGCCGCCGCTGCCTCGGTGGGTGCTGCCGCCGCTGCCGCCGCTTGGTCTCCCTGGGCCGCTGCAGCGCGCGTCATCCCGGCCGTGTTCTATGGCGGCAAGCGCCGCCATCGCCACCACATCCCACACGCACTGCTGGATGCCCGAGGGCGCCTGCACTAGCCACAGCTGGGCTTGGCTGACGGGCTGGGGCCCCGGGGTGTGTGCGTTGATCTGCGCCACCACCGCCTTTGCCACTGCGCAGCCCCAGAAGTGGTGCTGCCGCGGCGCAGACGGGGTGGCGGCGGCTGGCCCCGTTGTGGCGCTGCCATGGCCGTACTGTCCACAGCCGCACGGCTCACGTCGAGCCGTGGGCATGTGAGTGTTGCCCGGCAGCGGCACGGCATCGATGGCCAGCCGCCACAAAGTCTCGAAATGGCGCCGCTCCCACCGGACGTGCTGCCACAGGCGCGCAAGGGTGCCCCGAAGAGCGCCGAGCGCCGCTGCCGCAGCTTCAGGCAGGTCCTCACGCCGTGCCTCCGAGCGGGGCGGCAGGCCAAGGGCCGCCCGCTCATAGTCCTCGTGGAGTCCGGCACGGCGTGCCGCTATGCTGTCCAGCTGCAGGGCTGTGGCCATGCGGACGGTCAGCTTCTCCAGGGGAATTTTGACGGACTCGGTGCCGGGCAACACCCATCCCATGCGCGGCATGATGATGGTGCTGATGACGGAGGAGGTGGAGGGGGCGGGGGGCGGGGCGGGGCCGGGGCCCGCAAGCTGTGCGGCGTGGGCCCGTGCGGCGTTTATCCACGCTGGTGGGATGTCATCAACCAGGCCCTGGAGGGCGGCGAGCGTGGGGCCGCGGCGACGCTGGCGTGCGTCTGTTGGGCCCAGGTGGGCTCTCAGCCACCCTGCCCAGTCGACGATTGCGGCCGTGTCGAGCGTGTGTGTGTGTGTGTGTGTGTTGGTAAACGGAAACGGAGAGGAATCCCCGCAATTGCTCGCAGTTACTGACGGATACGCACCGAATACTTCTTGGACGGTACCGCGTAGCCCCGGTAGTCATACTTACCCGCAGAAATAGCCTGGAACCCGTCGGGCGTGTGCGAAGCAAACCGACCCCGACATGCACCCATATGCTTGTGACATGCGCCTAAAAACGTTTACCCAGCACGCCTAATTCCCTGATTCCCGCCCGCTGTCCGTAGTCTCACCTACAGGCGGCAGAGGAAGCATAGGCAAAGGGCGGCAGCGTGAAAGTGTCACGGGCATGGCAAAGAAAAAGAGGCGGCAATGCTAACGGCGTGCAGCAAGCAAGCTAACTAGACACGCAGCCCGCCCAATCCCAACCCAGGAAACGGCTCTCCTCCCTAGTGGAGGAGAGGACGAGGCAGGGCAGGCGGCGCGCTTAAGACAACTCGGCGGAATGGGGCGCAGTGGCGGGCGCGGTTGCAGAGCTGCGGAACGTGCCAAAACCCCACGCAAAACCCCCGTAATTCCGGGTGGCGTCGCCCAACCCGATAAGCCGCAGTGACCCCGCTGACCGCGGCTGTGTGTGAGTGAGGCACGCCGTGGGCTGGCGGGGGATGGCCCCCCGCTCCCCGCTCCACGGCAGCACCGAGACTAGGGATGCGCGCGGCCGCAGTGGCCGCGTCGGTATGCACACGCACGCAACACAAGTACCCCCCTGAATGCTAACGCCACATGGCGGTGGCCCAGAGCTCCACAGGCGGTGGTCCGCGCCAGCGTTCAGGGGCGCATGACGGCACTCGGGCGCCGGCGGGGTAGGGCGACGGCGTGCGGGTTGGTAGGCCGGGTGACGAAGAAGCGGTGGGTGAGCTCCGCCAGCGTTGTTAGGTGGCGGTGGTGGCGGGGTCGGGCCGTGGTTGGCGGCGGCTTGGGGCGCGCCGGTAGCGGTGTGGGCGGTGGCGGGCAGCCGCAGGGGCAATGCGGTCGTCGTTGGTATAGTCGGTGCCGCGCCGACGTTAGCTCCGTGACGGTGTGTGTGTGTGTGTGTGTGTGTGTGTGTGTGTGTGTGTGTGTGTGTGTGTAACAACGGGTTTACAGCTATCTGGGTGGATCACGTAATCGTGTATCTGAGACGCTGTCCGATGCTAGCGGCAGAGCACTAGCATCCCAAAGAAACACGCATTGGTTTGGTAGTCTGTATCTCCCAAGCCGCAACGTGCAAAGTAGACGGAATAAACCACTGGATTGGCCCTAGGAGCCGCACCCCGTCTTGAACAACACTACTACTAGCCGGCACGTGGTCACTGTGCATTGTTTGTTCGCCTGGCAAAGGACATGCACTAACCTACTAGTCAGGCACGTGGCCATAGCAGTGTCAAAACAAGTACGCCGAAGGACAGGCTGCCTTCACTTCTCACACAGGGCAGAGTACGCCGATGGGCAGCCACAAAGCGATAAAAGGTCTGAACATCCTAGCCGTCGAAGCCCTTGCCCTGCAGCCACAACCGGCCCAATCCCCAAGCAAACAAGCAAACCCACACAGCGTGCGCCCCTAACAATTGTCCGCCGTATGCATTACTGCATGGTGTGTACGCAGCGCCGGTCCCCCTCCTCCGTCACGATATCCGTGCCCCGCCAGTACGGCTGCAGCCCCCGCTCAACTAGGCCGTTGAACTGGGCTTGTCTCGCACGCCCAGCAGCCCGCCCCTCCGGCGTCAGGTAGGGGGCCACCGTCACGCCTGCGGTGTGTTTCATCTGCGCCGCAGCCCGGATGAAGGCTGCCGCTGATCCCTCGTCACCACCACCTCCACATTCCATACACGACCTGTGCTGTTGGCCCGCCAACGACGTTCATACATGCCCAGCGGGCCCTCTCCCAGGCCCAGAGCAGAGAAGTCGCCGCGCGCCATAGCCTCCGCCTGCGCGCAGCTTACGCCGCGCAGCAGGATCTTGTTGGCCGCCACCGCCGGCGGCGGCCATTGTGTGCACGCGGGCGGCTGCGACGGGAGCGGGTGCGAGTGTGCAGCCGCTCCCGCCGCAGGCGCCGCGTGAGGGGCGGCGGCAGCGCTGGGCGCGCCCGGCGTCGCCGCCGGGGGGCCCGTCGGTGCTGCCGCCGCAGATGAGGGGCCGCTGGGGGCCACCCTGGGGCACTGCTCCCGCAGCGCCGTCGTGCCGCCGCCAGCCTCCGCCTCCAGCACGGCCACTGTGGCGGCCGCGAATGAGTTGAGCTGCTGCTGGAGCTGACGGATGGTGCCCGACAGCCGGTCCAGCAGTGCGCTGTGTGTTTGCGCCGCGCGGACGCGGGCGTTGTGTTCGTGGCGCAGGCCGCGTACCCGCCGCTGCAGGTCATACACATCTAACATATCTTCTCCTCCCTCGCATGTCGTGCTGGACACCGGTGGCGCTGGCGATTTTCAGGTTGGTCACACCTCGAGCCAGGCTGCGCCAGCCCAGCGCGCCGTCAGCCCAGCAGTTCAAACAGTATAGCTTACAGCCTCCTGGCGGTCTTGGGCCGGCTCATATCAGCGGTTACCGTCTCTCGGAGGTAATGTGGCCGCGCATTTCGCTTTACCGCTCACCCCCGTCTCCTGCTGCTTGCGAGACACGACTTCCACGTCTGGTGGCGTGCTTACGTTTTCGTTTCGCAATTTAGAGCATGTCCGTAATCCATGTGCAAAGACTCGATGTGGATGTGCGAGCCTGCCCACAGGCCACGCAACAGCTTCTCCATCCCCAACATCCACAGTTGGATGTAGCCCAGCCCAGAAGGCCCTCCGGATTGGAGGCGGAGATTCTCTACCCGATCAAACAGAGCCATCCATTCCGCGTCTGCCCTACTACTGTAAATCATCTTCTCTGGAATGAAGCGGCTATTAAAGGTCGGTGCCGGGCCAAGCGGCCAGGCTGGCTGGGTTGGGTGTTCCGGTGTCCGAACCTGGGTTCCACACCGTGGTGTGGTCCAATGAATCGATCCAATTCCTTGTAAACAATGGGAATCGCTTATAGAGCTCGGCGTGCAGCTCGTTCTCGGCACGAACGCCAGATTTCCAGGCCTTTGCCATGTAGTAGCACTTGAGGCAGCTACGAACATTGTAAACTAGGTCCGTAACGCAACCAACGTCCTTTAACTGTTTCACCCAGTCCTCGATGCATGGCTTTGATCCACCGGGGCGTCGTGGGGTCGTCTATAAACTCAAATGCTGGAATTTTCATGGATATATAATAGCATTTCTGTTGCTGGTATTGTTACAAAACATTATACATTACTTGCTCACTACCTAGAAAAGTCTGCTTCAACTGCTGCTGTCACGCAAACATGCGACATATGACTCGCCAGTTTCCCTCTAGCCTTTACTGGTTTATAATTCTCAATGGCTATTCAACGCCACACCAGTCAGGGAGTGGGCAGCAGATCATCAGGCCGCGAACCCGTAAGTCACATGAAATAAGTCCACAACCTGCAAGCATGTATGGGCAAGGTAGCGATCATTTTCGTATGGAAATGTGTTCTGTGTATCAGGTCTGGGGCTAGCACATGCTACGAGGTCACACTATGTACACTAAGGCCATGCAGCAGTGCTGCACGGCCACTCCCCTGCAAAACTCGATGCCCGCAGATACCCCTCGGTGTGACTAGGGCACGCGTCTACGCTACAGGCCCGCTTCCCCCACCGCTGTGTTCACCAGGTGTGCCCGAAAGCGCAGCACAGCGACAGCTTGGGTTACGCACGAGGTAAATGCCAAAACCCACAGCGCCAAAAGCCTGGGTGCGCCACGTCGCAGCAGTGGTGGGGCCTCTCGGCGCAAAAGCACTCGAAAGCGATGGCGCCCCGACGCGGCCAGCTAACAACGCGTACACTAGGGGCATGGCTATCCTGTATTGGTGACGGCAGTCATGACAACAAGCGTGTGTGGAAATGGCAGGGGGCGCGCGCAAGCCAATTTTTACACCGCCCATGCGCCCATGCAGCGCGCCGTACAGTCTTTCCCCCAGCAGCGCGAGGTTACACCGCAAATTAGTACCACATATATCGTATGAGCCCTAGGGGCCAGCAAATGGCGGCAGCAGTAAGCTGCAGATAAAGTCAAGCGCGACGGGTCACACCCCAGAACCGAGCACAGCTTTTTCACAGTTTCTAATACAGCGCAGAAAACTATACAGACGGACTCCCTAAGGGGGGCCGTAGGGCCATGTGAGCAAACTCGACTGTAATCTGAACCGTTCTCAGGCTAGGAAGCGAGTTTGAGCGTGCGGGCAAGAGCTAATTGTATAGGGAGGCAAGGACAGGGCGCACAGCTTCAGTGGGTGCGCAAACGTGGTCACGACTCTTGCAGCACAGTGAAGGGCCAGATACCCAACCGCCAAATCTAACCGGATGGTTAAGTGAGAGATCGGGAAGTTGGGAGTTGGGGGGGTTGACCTTGTGACCTGCCGATACACACACGCCACGCTGTGACACGCCACGCCTCCCCCTCTTGAGCCACGCCACCCCCGCCCTCCCTGCACCGCTGTCTTCCATCCGCGCAGCACTATGGGTGGCAAGAAGCGTTCTGCTGAGCAGCCACAGGAGCAGTCCGCGCAGTCCAGCTCAGAGGATTCGGGCTCACAGCCAGGCGAGTTCTACAGGCTGCTGACACCACAGTGGGGTGCGGATACTGTCAAGCGGCTGTTCTCGGAGACCCTGCCCGCCGTGAAGGAGGCAGGAGGCCAGTACTTGAGAAGAAATACCGATGAGGGGGGGGGAGGCCGGGAAGGTGGTGGCGTGTGAGCAGGGGCGGGGTGAAGAGGGTAGGTAGAGTGCGAGGCATGAGACGCGCACAAACAGGCTTCACTCATTTTCGGCAACATTATGTATGAGGGCGTGGCCTGGCGTGCATTGATTATGATTGATGGTACCCCTAAGGACTCGCTGATGGCGGGATGACTGTGTGCTGAGCTAGCTAGTTAGCAGTGTGAGTGATTCCCGCCGGCGGGCGCCCATGCGTGTCATGCCGGGTATGTCCCCGCCTCTTAGCCATCTAGCTGGCACGCTGTGCCCAACTTGCGCAACAACACGAACCCATCTTGAAGTGGGCTTACTCGAAGCAGGGGACTTGGTGAAGCACAGTGAGACGATAGCCAAAATGTCGCGCGCAACGCACATGCGCATGCCAACTGGGTCCAGGGTCCGCGAAGTAGCTGTAACGTGATTTTACCCGCACAGTAGACCCAACTCATATTAGTGGCGCTGGCGGACAGAGCTCATTTGCCGGACCAGCGATAAAGGTAAATGCATTCCGCAAAGAATGCCGCGAACCCTGTTGCTTCGTGGCGCAAGCGCTTTTGAAATGTCACGCTGCGACCCTCGATTTGACGCGTATCGGCCCCCGCAGCGGGCAAGCTACTCGCGCGAAACCCTCTGCCGAACTGGTGGCGCTCACGCCCTTCACTCCCCTGCAAAACTCGATGCCCGCAGATACCCCTCGGTGTGACTAGGGCACGCGTCTACGCTACAGGCCCGCTTCCCCCACCGCTGTGTTCACCAGGTGTGCCCGAAAGCGCAGCACAGCGACAGCTTGGGTTACGCACGAGGTAAATGCCAAAACCCACAGCGCCAAAAGCCTGGGTGCGCCACGTCGCAGCAGTGGTGGGGCCTCTCGGCGCAAAAGCACTCGAAAGCGATGGCGCCCCGACGCGGCCAGCTAACAACGCGTACACTAGGGGCATGGCTATCCTGTATTGGTGACGGCAGTCATGACAACAAGCGTGTGTGGAAATGGCAGGGGGCGCGCGCAAGCCAATTTTTACACCGCCCATGCGCCCATGCAGCGCGCCGTACAGTCTTTCCCCCAGCAGCGCGAGGTTACACCGCAAATTAGTACCACATATATCGTATGAGCCCTAGGGGCCAGCAAATGGCGGCAGCAGTAAGCTGCAGATAAAGTCAAGCGCGACGGGTCACACCCCAGAACCGAGCACAGCTTTTTCACAGTTTCTAATACAGCGCAGAAAACTATACAGACGGACTCCCTAAGGGGGGCCGTAGGGCCATGTGAGCAAACTCGACTGTAATCTGAACCGTTCTCAGGCTAGGAAGCGAGTTTGAGCGTGCGGGCAAGAGCTAATTGTATAGGGAGGCAAGGACAGGGCGCACAGCTTCAGTGGGTGCGCAAACGTGGTCACGACTCTTGCAGCACAGTGAAGGGCCAGATACCCAACCGCCAAATCTAACCGGATGGTTAAGTGAGAGATCGGGAAGTTGGGAGTTGGGGGGGTTGACCTTGTGACCTGCCGATACACACACGCCACGCTGTGACACGCCACGCCTCCCCCTCTTGAGCCACGCCACCCCCGCCCTCCCTGCACCGCTGTCTTCCATCCGCGCAGCACTATGGGTGGCAAGAAGCGTTCTGCTGAGCAGCCACAGGAGCAGTCCGCGCAGTCCAGCTCAGAGGATTCGGGCTCACAGCCAGGCGAGTTCTACAGGCTGCTGACACCACAGTGGGGTGCGGATACTGTCAAGCGGCTGTTCTCGGAGACCCTGCCCGCCGTGAAGGAGGCAGGAGGCCAGTACTTGAGAAGAAATACCGATGAGGGGGGGGGAGGCCGGGAAGGTGGTGGCGTGTGAGCAGGGGCGGGGTGAAGAGGGTAGGTAGAGTGCGAGGCATGAGACGCGCACAAACAGGCTTCACTCATTTTCGGCAACATTATGTATGAGGGCGTGGCCTGGCGTGCATTGATTATGATTGATGGTACCCCTAAGGACTCGCTGATGGCGGGATGACTGTGTGCTGAGCTAGCTAGTTAGCAGTGTGAGTGATTCCCGCCGGCGGGCGCCCATGCGTGTCATGCCGGGTATGTCCCCGCCTCTTAGCCATCTAGCTGGCACGCTGTGCCCAACTTGCGCAACAACACGAACCCATCTTGAAGTGGGCTTACTCGAAGCAGGGGACTTGGTGAAGCACAGTGAGACGATAGCCAAAATGTCGCGCGCAACGCACATGCGCATGCCAACTGGGTCCAGGGTCCGCGAAGTAGCTGTAACGTGATTTTACCCGCACAGTAGACCCAACTCATATTAGTGGCGCTGGCGGACAGAGCTCATTTGCCGGACCAGCGATAAAGGTAAATGCATTCCGCAAAGAATGCCGCGAACCCTGTTGCTTCGTGGCGCAAGCGCTTTTGAAATGTCACGCTGCGACCCTCGATTTGACGCGTATCGGCCCCCGCAGCGGGCAAGCTACTCGCGCGAAACCCTCTGCCGAACTGGTGGCGCTCACGCCCTTCACTCCCCTGCAAAACTCGATGCCCGCAGATACCCCTCGGTGTGACTAGGGCACGCGTCTACGCTACAGGCCCGCTTCCCCCACCGCTGTGTTCACCAGGTGTGCCCGAAAGCGCAGCACAGCGACAGCTTGGGTTACGCACGAGGTAAATGCCAAAACCCACAGCGCCAAAAGCCTGGGTGCGCCACGTCGCAGCAGTGGTGGGGCCTCTCGGCGCAAAAGCACTCGAAAGCGATGGCGCCCCGACGCGGCCAGCTAACAACGCGTACACTAGGGGCATGGCTATCCTGTATTGGTGACGGCAGTCATGACAACAAGCGTGTGTGGAAATGGCAGGGGGCGCGCGCAAGCCAATTTTTACACCGCCCATGCGCCCATGCAGCGCGCCGTACAGTCTTTCCCCCAGCAGCGCGAGGTTACACCGCAAATTAGTACCACATATATCGTATGAGCCCTAGGGGCCAGCAAATGGCGGCAGCAGTAAGCTGCAGATAAAGTCAAGCGCGACGGGTCACACCCCAGAACCGAGCACAGCTTTTTCACAGTTTCTAATACAGCGCAGAAAACTATACAGACGGACTCCCTAAGGGGGGCCGTAGGGCCATGTGAGCAAACTCGACTGTAATCTGAACCGTTCTCAGGCTAGGAAGCGAGTTTGAGCGTGCGGGCAAGAGCTAATTGTATAGGGAGGCAAGGACAGGGCGCACAGCTTCAGTGGGTGCGCAAACGTGGTCACGACTCTTGCAGCACAGTGAAGGGCCAGATACCCAACCGCCAAATCTAACCGGATGGTTAAGTGAGAGATCGGGAAGTTGGGAGTTGGGGGGGTTGACCTTGTGACCTGCCGATACACACACGCCACGCTGTGACACGCCACGCCTCCCCCTCTTGAGCCACGCCACCCCCGCCCTCCCTGCACCGCTGTCTTCCATCCGCGCAGCACTATGGGTGGCAAGAAGCGTTCTGCTGAGCAGCCACAGGAGCAGTCCGCGCAGTCCAGCTCAGAGGATTCGGGCTCACAGCCAGGCGAGTTCTACAGGCTGCTGACACCACAGTGGGGTGCGGATACTGTCAAGCGGCTGTTCTCGGAGACCCTGCCCGCCGTGAAGGAGGCAGGAGGCCAGTACTTGAGAAGAAATACCGATGAGGGGGGGGGGAGGCCGGGAAGGTGGTGGCGTGTGAGCAGGGGCGGGGTGAAGAGGGTAGGTAGAGTGCGAGGCATGAGACGCGCACAAACAGGCTTCACTCATTTTCGGCAACATTATGTATGAGGGCGTGGCCTGGCGTGCATTGATTATGATTGATGGTACCCCTAAGGACTCGCTGATGGCGGGATGACTGTGTGCTGAGCTAGCTAGTTAGCAGTGTGAGTGATTCCCGCCGGCGGGCGCCCATGCGTGTCATGCCGGGTATGTCCCCGCCTCTTAGCCATCTAGCTGGCACGCTGTGCCCAACTTGCGCAACAACACGAACCCATCTTGAAGTGGGCTTACTCGAAGCAGGGGACTTGGTGAAGCACAGTGAGACGATAGCCAAAATGTCGCGCGCAACGCACATGCGCATGCCAACTGGGTCCAGGGTCCGCGAAGTAGCTGTAACGTGATTTTACCCGCACAGTAGACCCAACTCATATTAGTGGCGCTGGCGGACAGAGCTCATTTGCCGGACCAGCGATAAAGGTAAATGCATTCCGCAAAGAATGCCGCGAACCCTGTTGCTTCGTGGCGCAAGCGCTTTTGAAATGTCACGCTGCGACCCTCGATTTGACGCGTATCGGCCCCCGCAGCGGGCAAGCTACTCGCGCGAAACCCTCTGCCGAACTGGTGGCGCTCACGCCCTTCACTCCCCTGCAAAACTCGATGCCCGCAGATACCCCTCGGTGTGACTAGGGCACGCGTCTACGCTACAGGCCCGCTTCCCCCACCGCTGTGTTCACCAGGTGTGCCCGAAAGCGCAGCACAGCGACAGCTTGGGTTACGCACGAGGTAAATGCCAAAACCCACAGCGCCAAAAGCCTGGGTGCGCCACGTCGCAGCAGTGGTGGGGCCTCTCGGCGCAAAAGCACTCGAAAGCGATGGCGCCCCGACGCGGCCAGCTAACAACGCGTACACTAGGGGCATGGCTATCCTGTATTGGTGACGGCAGTCATGACAACAAGCGTGTGTGGAAATGGCAGGGGGCGCGCGCAAGCCAATTTTTACACCGCCCATGCGCCCATGCAGCGCGCCGTACAGTCTTTCCCCCAGCAGCGCGAGGTTACACCGCAAATTAGTACCACATATATCGTATGAGCCCTAGGGGCCAGCAAATGGCGGCAGCAGTAAGCTGCAGATAAAGTCAAGCGCGACGGGTCACACCCCAGAACCGAGCACAGCTTTTTCACAGTTTCTAATACAGCGCAGAAAACTATACAGACGGACTCCCTAAGGGGGGCCGTAGGGCCATGTGAGCAAACTCGACTGTAATCTGAACCGTTCTCAGGCTAGGAAGCGAGTTTGAGCGTGCGGGCAAGAGCTAATTGTATAGGGAGGCAAGGACAGGGCGCACAGCTTCAGTGGGTGCGCAAACGTGGTCACGACTCTTGCAGCACAGTGAAGGGCCAGATACCCAACCGCCAAATCTAACCGGATGGTTAAGTGAGAGATCGGGAAGTTGGGAGTTGGGGGGGTTGACCTTGTGACCTGCCGATACACACACGCCACGCTGTGACACGCCACGCCTCCCCCTCTTGAGCCACGCCACCCCCGCCCTCCCTGCACCGCTGTCTTCCATCCGCGCAGCACTATGGGTGGCAAGAAGCGTTCTGCTGAGCAGCCACAGGAGCAGTCCGCGCAGTCCAGCTCAGAGGATTCGGGCTCACAGCCAGGCGAGTTCTACAGGCTGCTGACACCACAGTGGGGTGCGGATACTGTCAAGCGGCTGTTCTCGGAGACCCTGCCCGCCGTGAAGGAGGCAGGAGGCCAGTACTTGAGAAGAAATACCGATGAGGGGGGGGGAGGCCGGGAAGGTGGTGGCGTGTGAGCAGGGGCGGGGTGAAGAGGGTAGGTAGAGTGCGAGGCATGAGACGCGCACAAACAGGCTTCACTCATTTTCGGCAACATTATGTATGAGGGCGTGGCCTGGCGTGCATTGATTATGATTGATGGTACCCCTAAGGACTCGCTGATGGCGGGATGACTGTGTGCTGAGCTAGCTAGTTAGCAGTGTGAGTGATTCCCGCCGGCGGGCGCCCATGCGTGTCATGCCGGGTATGTCCCCGCCTCTTAGCCATCTAGCTGGCACGCTGTGCCCAACTTGCGCAACAACACGAACCCATCTTGAAGTGGGCTTACTCGAAGCAGGGGACTTGGTGAAGCACAGTGAGACGATAGCCAAAATGTCGCGCGCAACGCACATGCGCATGCCAACTGGGTCCAGGGTCCGCGAAGTAGCTGTAACGTGATTTTACCCGCACAGTAGACCCAACTCATATTAGTGGCGCTGGCGGACAGAGCTCATTTGCCGGACCAGCGATAAAGGTAAATGCATTCCGCAAAGAATGCCGCGAACCCTGTTGCTTCGTGGCGCAAGCGCTTTTGAAATGTCACGCTGCGACCCTCGATTTGACGCGTATCGGCCCCCGCAGCGGGCAAGCTACTCGCGCGAAACCCTCTGCCGAACTGGTGGCGCTCACGCCCTTCACTCCCCTGCAAAACTCGATGCCCGCAGATACCCCTCGGTGTGACTAGGGCACGCGTCTACGCTACAGGCCCGCTTCCCCCACCGCTGTGTTCACCAGGTGTGCCCGAAAGCGCAGCACAGCGACAGCTTGGGTTACGCACGAGGTAAATGCCAAAACCCACAGCGCCAAAAGCCTGGGTGCGCCACGTCGCAGCAGTGGTGGGGCCTCTCGGCGCAAAAGCACTCGAAAGCGATGGCGCCCCGACGCGGCCAGCTAACAACGCGTACACTAGGGGCATGGCTATCCTGTATTGGTGACGGCAGTCATGACAACAAGCGTGTGTGGAAATGGCAGGGGGCGCGCGCAAGCCAATTTTTACACCGCCCATGCGCCCATGCAGCGCGCCGTACAGTCTTTCCCCCAGCAGCGCGAGGTTACACCGCAAATTAGTACCACATATATCGTATGAGCCCTAGGGGCCAGCAAATGGCGGCAGCAGTAAGCTGCAGATAAAGTCAAGCGCGACGGGTCACACCCCAGAACCGAGCACAGCTTTTTCACAGTTTCTAATACAGCGCAGAAAACTATACAGACGGACTCCCTAAGGGGGGCCGTAGGGCCATGTGAGCAAACTCGACTGTAATCTGAACCGTTCTCAGGCTAGGAAGCGAGTTTGAGCGTGCGGGCAAGAGCTAATTGTATAGGGAGGCAAGGACAGGGCGCACAGCTTCAGTGGGTGCGCAAACGTGGTCACGACTCTTGCAGCACAGTGAAGGGCCAGATACCCAACCGCCAAATCTAACCGGATGGTTAAGTGAGAGATCGGGAAGTTGGGAGTTGGGGGGGTTGACCTTGTGACCTGCCGATACACACACGCCACGCTGTGACACGCCACGCCTCCCCCTCTTGAGCCACGCCACCCCCGCCCTCCCTGCACCGCTGTCTTCCATCCGCGCAGCACTATGGGTGGCAAGAAGCGTTCTGCTGAGCAGCCACAGGAGCAGTCCGCGCAGTCCAGCTCAGAGGATTCGGGCTCACAGCCAGGCGAGTTCTACAGGCTGCTGACACCACAGTGGGGTGCGGATACTGTCAAGCGGCTGTTCTCGGAGACCCTGCCCGCCGTGAAGGAGGCAGGAGGCCAGTACTTGAGAAGAAATACCGATGAGGGGGGGGGAGGCCGGGAAGGTGGTGGCGTGTGAGCAGGGGCGGGGTGAAGAGGGTAGGTAGAGTGCGAGGCATGAGACGCGCACAAACAGGCTTCACTCATTTTCGGCAACATTATGTATGAGGGCGTGGCCTGGCGTGCATTGATTATGATTGATGGTACCCCTAAGGACTCGCTGATGGCGGGATGACTGTGTGCTGAGCTAGCTAGTTAGCAGTGTGAGTGATTCCCGCCGGCGGGCGCCCATGCGTGTCATGCCGGGTATGTCCCCGCCTCTTAGCCATCTAGCTGGCACGCTGTGCCCAACTTGCGCAACAACACGAACCCATCTTGAAGTGGGCTTACTCGAAGCAGGGGACTTGGTGAAGCACAGTGAGACGATAGCCAAAATGTCGCGCGCAACGCACATGCGCATGCCAACTGGGTCCAGGGTCCGCGAAGTAGCTGTAACGTGATTTTACCCGCACAGTAGACCCAACTCATATTAGTGGCGCTGGCGGACAGAGCTCATTTGCCGGACCAGCGATAAAGGTAAATGCATTCCGCAAAGAATGCCGCGAACCCTGTTGCTTCGTGGCGCAAGCGCTTTTGAAATGTCACGCTGCGACCCTCGATTTGACGCGTATCGGCCCCCGCAGCGGGCAAGCTACTCGCGCGAAACCCTCTGCCGAACTGGTGGCGCTCACGCCCTTCACTCCCCTGCAAAACTCGATGCCCGCAGATACCCCTCGGTGTGACTAGGGCACGCGTCTACGCTACAGGCCCGCTTCCCCCACCGCTGTGTTCACCAGGTGTGCCCGAAAGCGCAGCACAGCGACAGCTTGGGTTACGCACGAGGTAAATGCCAAAACCCACAGCGCCAAAAGCCTGGGTGCGCCACGTCGCAGCAGTGGTGGGGCCTCTCGGCGCAAAAGCACTCGAAAGCGATGGCGCCCCGACGCGGCCAGCTAACAACGCGTACACTAGGGGCATGGCTATCCTGTATTGGTGACGGCAGTCATGACAACAAGCGTGTGTGGAAATGGCAGGGGGCGCGCGCAAGCCAATTTTTACACCGCCCATGCGCCCATGCAGCGCGCCGTACAGTCTTTCCCCCAGCAGCGCGAGGTTACACCGCAAATTAGTACCACATATATCGTATGAGCCCTAGGGGCCAGCAAATGGCGGCAGCAGTAAGCTGCAGATAAAGTCAAGCGCGACGGGTCACACCCCAGAACCGAGCACAGCTTTTTCACAGTTTCTAATACAGCGCAGAAAACTATACAGACGGACTCCCTAAGGGGGGCCGTAGGGCCATGTGAGCAAACTCGACTGTAATCTGAACCGTTCTCAGGCTAGGAAGCGAGTTTGAGCGTGCGGGCAAGAGCTAATTGTATAGGGAGGCAAGGACAGGGCGCACAGCTTCAGTGGGTGCGCAAACGTGGTCACGACTCTTGCAGCACAGTGAAGGGCCAGATACCCAACCGCCAAATCTAACCGGATGGTTAAGTGAGAGATCGGGAAGTTGGGAGTTGGGGGGGTTGACCTTGTGACCTGCCGATACACACACGCCACGCTGTGACACGCCACGCCTCCCCCTCTTGAGCCACGCCACCCCCGCCCTCCCTGCACCGCTGTCTTCCATCCGCGCAGCACTATGGGTGGCAAGAAGCGTTCTGCTGAGCAGCCACAGGAGCAGTCCGCGCAGTCCAGCTCAGAGGATTCGGGCTCACAGCCAGGCGAGTTCTACAGGCTGCTGACACCACAGTGGGGTGCGGATACTGTCAAGCGGCTGTTCTCGGAGACCCTGCCCGCCGTGAAGGAGGCAGGAGGCCAGTACTTGAGAAGAAATACCGATGAGGGGGGGGGAGGCCGGGAAGGTGGTGGCGTGTGAGCAGGGGCGGGGTGAAGAGGGTAGGTAGAGTGCGAGGCATGAGACGCGCACAAACAGGCTTCACTCATTTTCGGCAACATTATGTATGAGGGCGTGGCCTGGCGTGCATTGATTATGATTGATGGTACCCCTAAGGACTCGCTGATGGCGGGATGACTGTGTGCTGAGCTAGCTAGTTAGCAGTGTGAGTGATTCCCGCCGGCGGGCGCCCATGCGTGTCATGCCGGGTATGTCCCCGCCTCTTAGCCATCTAGCTGGCACGCTGTGCCCAACTTGCGCAACAACACGAACCCATCTTGAAGTGGGCTTACTCGAAGCAGGGGACTTGGTGAAGCACAGTGAGACGATAGCCAAAATGTCGCGCGCAACGCACATGCGCATGCCAACTGGGTCCAGGGTCCGCGAAGTAGCTGTAACGTGATTTTACCCGCACAGTAGACCCAACTCATATTAGTGGCGCTGGCGGACAGAGCTCATTTGCCGGACCAGCGATAAAGGTAAATGCATTCCGCAAAGAATGCCGCGAACCCTGTTGCTTCGTGGCGCAAGCGCTTTTGAAATGTCACGCTGCGACCCTCGATTTGACGCGTATCGGCCCCCGCAGCGGGCAAGCTACTCGCGCGAAACCCTCTGCCGAACTGGTGGCGCTCACGCCCTTCACTCCCCTGCAAAACTCGATGCCCGCAGATACCCCTCGGTGTGACTAGGGCACGCGTCTACGCTACAGGCCCGCTTCCCCCACCGCTGTGTTCACCAGGTGTGCCCGAAAGCGCAGCACAGCGACAGCTTGGGTTACGCACGAGGTAAATGCCAAAACCCACAGCGCCAAAAGCCTGGGTGCGCCACGTCGCAGCAGTGGTGGGGCCTCTCGGCGCAAAAGCACTCGAAAGCGATGGCGCCCCGACGCGGCCAGCTAACAACGCGTACACTAGGGGCATGGCTATCCTGTATTGGTGACGGCAGTCATGACAACAAGCGTGTGTGGAAATGGCAGGGGGCGCGCGCAAGCCAATTTTTACACCGCCCATGCGCCCATGCAGCGCGCCGTACAGTCTTTCCCCCAGCAGCGCGAGGTTACACCGCAAATTAGTACCACATATATCGTATGAGCCCTAGGGGCCAGCAAATGGCGGCAGCAGTAAGCTGCAGATAAAGTCAAGCGCGACGGGTCACACCCCAGAACCGAGCACAGCTTTTTCACAGTTTCTAATACAGCGCAGAAAACTATACAGACGGACTCCCTAAGGGGGGCCGTAGGGCCATGTGAGCAAACTCGACTGTAATCTGAACCGTTCTCAGGCTAGGAAGCGAGTTTGAGCGTGCGGGCAAGAGCTAATTGTATAGGGAGGCAAGGACAGGGCGCACAGCTTCAGTGGGTGCGCAAACGTGGTCACGACTCTTGCAGCACAGTGAAGGGCCAGATACCCAACCGCCAAATCTAACCGGATGGTTAAGTGAGAGATCGGGAAGTTGGGAGTTGGGGGGGTTGACCTTGTGACCTGCCGATACACACACGCCACGCTGTGACACGCCACGCCTCCCCCTCTTGAGCCACGCCACCCCCGCCCTCCCTGCACCGCTGTCTTCCATCCGCGCAGCACTATGGGTGGCAAGAAGCGTTCTGCTGAGCAGCCACAGGAGCAGTCCGCGCAGTCCAGCTCAGAGGATTCGGGCTCACAGCCAGGCGAGTTCTACAGGCTGCTGACACCACAGTGGGGTGCGGATACTGTCAAGCGGCTGTTCTCGGAGACCCTGCCCGCCGTGAAGGAGGCAGGAGGCCAGTACTTGAGAAGAAATACCGATGAGGGGGGGGGAGGCCGGGAAGGTGGTGGCGTGTGAGCAGGGGCGGGGTGAAGAGGGTAGGTAGAGTGCGAGGCATGAGACGCGCACAAACAGGCTTCACTCATTTTCGGCAACATTATGTATGAGGGCGTGGCCTGGCGTGCATTGATTATGATTGATGGTACCCCTAAGGACTCGCTGATGGCGGGATGACTGTGTGCTGAGCTAGCTAGTTAGCAGTGTGAGTGATTCCCGCCGGCGGGCGCCCATGCGTGTCATGCCGGGTATGTCCCCGCCTCTTAGCCATCTAGCTGGCACGCTGTGCCCAACTTGCGCAACAACACGAACCCATCTTGAAGTGGGCTTACTCGAAGCAGGGGACTTGGTGAAGCACAGTGAGACGATAGCCAAAATGTCGCGCGCAACGCACATGCGCATGCCAACTGGGTCCAGGGTCCGCGAAGTAGCTGTAACGTGATTTTACCCGCACAGTAGACCCAACTCATATTAGTGGCGCTGGCGGACAGAGCTCATTTGCCGGACCAGCGATAAAGGTAAATGCATTCCGCAAAGAATGCCGCGAACCCTGTTGCTTCGTGGCGCAAGCGCTTTTGAAATGTCACGCTGCGACCCTCGATTTGACGCGTATCGGCCCCCGCAGCGGGCAAGCTACTCGCGCGAAACCCTCTGCCGAACTGGTGGCGCTCACGCCCTTCACTCCCCTGCAAAACTCGATGCCCGCAGATACCCCTCGGTGTGACTAGGGCACGCGTCTACGCTACAGGCCCGCTTCCCCCACCGCTGTGTTCACCAGGTGTGCCCGAAAGCGCAGCACAGCGACAGCTTGGGTTACGCACGAGGTAAATGCCAAAACCCACAGCGCCAAAAGCCTGGGTGCGCCACGTCGCAGCAGTGGTGGGGCCTCTCGGCGCAAAAGCACTCGAAAGCGATGGCGCCCCGACGCGGCCAGCTAACAACGCGTACACTAGGGGCATGGCTATCCTGTATTGGTGACGGCAGTCATGACAACAAGCGTGTGTGGAAATGGCAGGGGGCGCGCGCAAGCCAATTTTTACACCGCCCATGCGCCCATGCAGCGCGCCGTACAGTCTTTCCCCCAGCAGCGCGAGGTTACACCGCAAATTAGTACCACATATATCGTATGAGCCCTAGGGGCCAGCAAATGGCGGCAGCAGTAAGCTGCAGATAAAGTCAAGCGCGACGGGTCACACCCCAGAACCGAGCACAGCTTTTTCACAGTTTCTAATACAGCGCAGAAAACTATACAGACGGACTCCCTAAGGGGGGCCGTAGGGCCATGTGAGCAAACTCGACTGTAATCTGAACCGTTCTCAGGCTAGGAAGCGAGTTTGAGCGTGCGGGCAAGAGCTAATTGTATAGGGAGGCAAGGACAGGGCGCACAGCTTCAGTGGGTGCGCAAACGTGGTCACGACTCTTGCAGCACAGTGAAGGGCCAGATACCCAACCGCCAAATCTAACCGGATGGTTAAGTGAGAGATCGGGAAGTTGGGAGTTGGGGGGGTTGACCTTGTGACCTGCCGATACACACACGCCACGCTGTGACACGCCACGCCTCCCCCTCTTGAGCCACGCCACCCCCGCCCTCCCTGCACCGCTGTCTTCCATCCGCGCAGCACTATGGGTGGCAAGAAGCGTTCTGCTGAGCAGCCACAGGAGCAGTCCGCGCAGTCCAGCTCAGAGGATTCGGGCTCACAGCCAGGCGAGTTCTACAGGCTGCTGACACCACAGTGGGGTGCGGATACTGTCAAGCGGCTGTTCTCGGAGACCCTGCCCGCCGTGAAGGAGGCAGGAGGCCAGTACTTGAGAAGAAATACCGATGAGGGGGGGGGAGGCCGGGAAGGTGGTGGCGTGTGAGCAGGGGCGGGGTGAAGAGGGTAGGTAGAGTGCGAGGCATGAGACGCGCACAAACAGGCTTCACTCATTTTCGGCAACATTATGTATGAGGGCGTGGCCTGGCGTGCATTGATTATGATTGATGGTACCCCTAAGGACTCGCTGATGGCGGGATGACTGTGTGCTGAGCTAGCTAGTTAGCAGTGTGAGTGATTCCCGCCGGCGGGCGCCCATGCGTGTCATGCCGGGTATGTCCCCGCCTCTTAGCCATCTAGCTGGCACGCTGTGCCCAACTTGCGCAACAACACGAACCCATCTTGAAGTGGGCTTACTCGAAGCAGGGGACTTGGTGAAGCACAGTGAGACGATAGCCAAAATGTCGCGCGCAACGCACATGCGCATGCCAACTGGGTCCAGGGTCCGCGAAGTAGCTGTAACGTGATTTTACCCGCACAGTAGACCCAACTCATATTAGTGGCGCTGGCGGACAGAGCTCATTTGCCGGACCAGCGATAAAGGTAAATGCATTCCGCAAAGAATGCCGCGAACCCTGTTGCTTCGTGGCGCAAGCGCTTTTGAAATGTCACGCTGCGACCCTCGATTTGACGCGTATCGGCCCCCGCAGCGGGCAAGCTACTCGCGCGAAACCCTCTGCCGAACTGGTGGCGCTCACGCCCTTCACTCCCCTGCAAAACTCGATGCCCGCAGATACCCCTCGGTGTGACTAGGGCACGCGTCTACGCTACAGGCCCGCTTCCCCCACCGCTGTGTTCACCAGGTGTGCCCGAAAGCGCAGCACAGCGACAGCTTGGGTTACGCACGAGGTAAATGCCAAAACCCACAGCGCCAAAAGCCTGGGTGCGCCACGTCGCAGCAGTGGTGGGGCCTCTCGGCGCAAAAGCACTCGAAAGCGATGGCGCCCCGACGCGGCCAGCTAACAACGCGTACACTAGGGGCATGGCTATCCTGTATTGGTGACGGCAGTCATGACAACAAGCGTGTGTGGAAATGGCAGGGGGCGCGCGCAAGCCAATTTTTACACCGCCCATGCGCCCATGCAGCGCGCCGTACAGTCTTTCCCCCAGCAGCGCGAGGTTACACCGCAAATTAGTACCACATATATCGTATGAGCCCTAGGGGCCAGCAAATGGCGGCAGCAGTAAGCTGCAGATAAAGTCAAGCGCGACGGGTCACACCCCAGAACCGAGCACAGCTTTTTCACAGTTTCTAATACAGCGCAGAAAACTATACAGACGGACTCCCTAAGGGGGGCCGTAGGGCCATGTGAGCAAACTCGACTGTAATCTGAACCGTTCTCAGGCTAGGAAGCGAGTTTGAGCGTGCGGGCAAGAGCTAATTGTATAGGGAGGCAAGGACAGGGCGCACAGCTTCAGTGGGTGCGCAAACGTGGTCACGACTCTTGCAGCACAGTGGGCGCAGGTCTGGGCGCGGGTTGGGTTTGTATGGACGGCGCGGGGCACGGGGGAGGGGAGGGCGGGGCGCGGGGCTGGGCACGGGGTGGGGCGCGGTGCGGGGCGGGGCGCGGGGCGGTGCCGGGGCGGTGCCGGGGCGGTGCCGGGGCGGTGCCGGGGCGGTGCCGGGGCGGTGGGGAGAGGGTTAGGGGGGGAGGGTTAGGGACCCCCGGAGGTTAGGGGGGCCGACTTCCTTGAGCGATTGCAGACAGACGCTGTGAGATGCAAGTCACCCCGACTTGCAGGCATGCTTTGTAAGTGTTTGCGAATGCTTTTATCAAGTCTCTTGTTGCACGGGTCCCTAAGAGGGGTTAGGGACGTGGGGGTCCCCAAGGGTTGGGGTAACGGCCCCCCCCTAACCTCAGGGAGGGGGTTGATGGGGGTCGGTTATGGGGGGGTCCCTAAGGTTAAGGGTTTGAGACTGCTGTAGGGCTGCGCCGATGAGCTCGGGAGCGAACGGGAAGGCGTTCCGATAATCGTCTAGCGAGCACTCGGTTGAGAGCTGGGGTCGCCATGCTTTGTAGGTGCACGACGCGGAGGTGCTAGGATTCTCCGAGGCAGGTAGGAGAAGCGAGCATAGGCTGCCAGAGGCTGCTCGCCGGGCGCGCGCGAAGGAGGCTCATTCGCGCGGGCTCGACCTGCTCCCCCTGTGTTGTCGCTACCTACTGGCATCGCTGACCAGCCAAAACTAGATCAGCTGCCCTTAGCGAGCTGAAGAGGCCAAGCAAGTTCGCTGAGCCTGGCTGAGCGCGGTTGTCACTTGCGCGACTCACTGTGTCACAGCGCCTTAGCGTGAGTATTGTGAGTATTGTGAGTATTCTATATGTAGGGTGAGTGTGTGTGTGTGTGTGTGTGTGTGTGTGTGTGTGTGTGTGTGTGTGTGTGTGTGTGTGTGTGTGTGTAACTACGGTTGATGTGGTTGCTGCCTTGAATTTGGGCACAACTACACAACGGATCTGCGGTAGTCTGCTTAGTTTCACCTTACGTAAGTTCGCTTCTGACATTACGGCTTACATTACGCACATTATACGCACAACGGCACAACGGTACAACGGACACTGCTATGGCACAAACGCATCACGTACACAAGGGCACAACTACACCGCTGATCCGCGGTAGTCTACTCGGTGCCCCCGTACGTGGGTTAGCTTGCTTTCGGTTTCGGGTGATCCGAGACGATGAGGCCTAGCAGCTCGCTTACTCTCGTTACAGGGCTGAGATGTCCACGTCTGACCCGGGCCCGAAACACGGCCGCTGTAGCCTTTCAGCCTCTTTATTTGGACTGACGAGAGCGCGCACAACCTTCACGGCGCACACTAACCAAGCCTACGGCAATCGAAGCGCACTCCCCGCTTGACCGCCGCGATCACAGGGCGCCTGCCTCCGTAGGTCAGACGTAACATGAAGGGTGCTCCGGCTCGCTCTCACAAAACGCGCACAAGCCTTGGATGATATTAATGATGGTACGCACCATGATTATGTGCGGGCAGTTATGTATAATTTGTGGCTTCTAAATGACGGAAGGACGGCAGACATGGATATAGTGCACTGATGATGACAGCCGATGTGTGACACCACAATACAATTTGACTAAGCTCACGCGCGCGAATGATCAACACCTGTCTCAACTCCCCTCCTAGGCCACGCAGTATAAGGCCACAGGCGCAGTCCAAGCAGCCCATCTACCTATCCACGAGTAAAACACGAAGCCTACACGAAGCCTGGCTTAACGGCACATGGATGGCATGCTCACAAACCAACACGGCTTGCCGACCGCACGCACGGACCGGCGGGGTCTGTGTGCCCCAAACACAGTAAGCAGTCTGACCCAACACTCAACAAGATTCTTTTCGAGAACACACATTACTTTGCTTGCGTGGCAGCCGCTGACGCCGGCTGCTTCCGCCAATCAATTCACTCTTCTTTCTACGCGAGTAAAAAAAGTGCGTCATTTTACGGCTTGACCGGAGCCGGGAGGCCGGACGCGCAGAAGCCACCGGAGCTGACCTTCATGTGGAAAGCCACGTACAAGCCCTTGGTCGGGTCATAAGGCGGCACAGTGACGTCGACACCGTTGACCTTACCTAAGGGGCCTGCGTGGGTGGCGAGCAAGCGAGGGGCAAGAGGACGAGCGGAAGGCTTCAATATCACGGTAGTGTGCCCGCCGTGCCGCTGTTACGAAGCCTCCAACCGCAGTGGCGTTGTGGTATCGGCTCGCGAATTGAACAGGCCCAAACACGGTTAGAATCAATACCCTTGGCACAGCATTGGCGCGCGTGCAGCGTGCTTACCGGTGTTGACCCTGTTAACAGTCCAGGTCTGGCCGTAGGTGAAGGTGGCGGGCACGGCGCTCGTGACCGTGTACCTCTGGAATTGGCCGGGGCTCATAGACACGGGCGCGCGGAAGGACTGGAACACATGCAGCTCGGAGGCTACGCCAATGGCGTTGAGGGCGTCGGCAGGCGCCACGAAGGTTGAGATGGAGGTGCTGCCCTTGTTTTGGGTGATCTGGAACTTGATGCGGCCGAAGATGAAGCCGCCGTTGCCCACGCGGTTCTGTTGAGTGAATGGCGTTCGATTCAACGGAATATAAATTCAATTTTATAGCTTGCATACTAGTTTCGCACACCAAGGTCTCAGAACCAAATTGCAATACTCATCGCCCTACGTTAGTGTTTCGGCCCCGAACCCTACTGGGCCCCCCTTATACTGGGGTCCCTTACCAGGGGTTCCCGGTCCTTAACCGCCCCTGTAACCGGCCCCCGAGGCCCCTAACCTTACTGAGGGGTTACCCAGGGGTTCACTGACTATGCCCCTTAAATGCTCAACCCAGGGGGGTTAAGGGGGGATTCACAGGCCAAAACACGGACGTCCGGTCGCGATTGCCCGACTTCCGCAGAAGCCAACCGTCGCGTCGCGCTCACTCGCTCTGTCGGCTCTCACCTGTCCGCAGCCCGCGCACAAATCGAAGGTGTACTCGATCGAGGTGTCGTGGTTGCCGCTGGCGGCGGGCAGGATGCGGAAGAAGCCGCCCCACGCCCTGCGGTTGCTTTCCTCGGTGCGCGAATTCCAGAACACCTGGGCGCCCGGGTAGCCGGAGGTGACGTTCTGCTCGGCGGTCGAGCCCATGGTCACGGACTGCATGCCAGCAGCATCTGCAGGGAGCGAGAAGAGGGCGGCATGGGTCGGTTGTTTAGCTTGCGATGGACGCGTAAAACAGCGTGAGATGTGGACTAGGTGCCAGGCTGCATCTATCCAAAGGCATAGGTTCAAGGCGTGGCGGCATGTGCGAGATCCAAAAGCTCCCGAGAGGCCGAGAAGCCAACTTGACACACTTACTCGGGAAGGCCCAGGCGCTTTCGTCCTCACACCAGCAGGAGGACACCTGGTTGACGGTGTAGTGCTTGCAGGTTGGGCAGGCATAGTCATCGGCGGGGGTGTTTTCCTTCTGGATGTACATGTAGAACGCGATGCGGCTGTAGGTGGTGTCGGTGTAGCAAGTCACGCCCACGCCAGTGCCGGTGGCAGGGTTGGCGGAGAAGAAGGCGTCCAGGGTGGAGTAGGGAGAGGTGTTGATGGGCGGATACACGGGGACCGTGACCGTGATAGGCGGGTTGCTGTCCGGCAGAGTGACTTCCACCGTGCCGCTGGGCTTGGCAATGCAGCCGTACAGCGTCAGGAAGTTGATGTGTGTGAAGCGGGGCGACGAAAATTGGCCGACGAAGTTCTCCTTCAGGCAGTCGCGGACCGTGCAGCTGGAGCACTTGCTGGTGGGGATGCCGGCGCCGTTCAACACAGCGTTGGTGGCGCAGACCCCGTTCGAGCAGGAGGGGCTGTTAGGGGTGGGAGGCGCAGGCGACGGGGGCTGGGGCGACGGAGGCTCAGGCGACGGAGGTTCAGGGGAGGGAGGAGCAGGCGACGGGGGCGCAGGTGACGGGGGCTCGGGCGAGGGAGGCTCGGGCGAGGGGGGAGCAGGCGAAGGAGGCTCAGGCGACGGGGGCTCAGGCGAGGGAGGAGCAGGCGACGGGGGCTCAGGTGACGGGGGCTCGGGCGACGGGGGCTCAGGCGAGGGAGGAGCAGGCGACGGGGGCTCAGGTGACGGGGGCTCGGGCGAGGGAGGCTCGGGCGACGGAGGCTCAGGGGACGGGGGCTCGGGCGAGGGGGGAGCAGGCGAAGGAGGCTCAGGGGACGGAGGAGCAGGCGACGGGGGCTCGGGCGACGGAGGCTCGGGCGACGGAGGCTCCGGCGAGGGAGGAGCAGGCGACGGGGGCTCCGGTGACGGGGGCTCGGGCGAGGGGGGAGCAGGCGAAGGAGGCTCAGGGGACGGAGGAGCAGGCGACGGGGGCTCGGGCGACGGAGGCTCAGGCGAGGGAGGAGCAGGCGACGGGGGCTCGGGCGAGGGAGGCTCGGGCGACGGGGGCTCAGGCGAGGGAGGAGCAGGCGACGGGGGCTCAGGTGACGGGGGCTCGGGCGAGGGAGGCGCGGGCGACGGAGGCTCAGGGGACGGAGGAGCAGGCGACGGGGGCTCGGGCGACGGAGGCTCAGGAGAGGGAGGAGCAGGCGACGGGGGCTCAGGTGACGGGGGCTCGGGCGAGGGAGGCGCGGGCGACGGAGGCTCAGGGGACGGAGGAGCAGGCGACGGGGGCTCGGGCGACGGAGGCTCAGGAGAGGGAGGAGCAGGCGACGGGGGCTCGGGCGAGGGAGGCTCGGGCGACGGAGGCTCCGGCGAGGGAGGAGCAGGCGACGGGGGCTCAGGTGACGGGGGCTCAGGCGACGGGGGGGCAGGCGACGGGGGCTCAGGCGACGGAGGGGCAGGCGACGGGGGCTCAGGCGACGGAGGATCAGGCGAGGGAGGAGCAGGCGACGGGGGCTCAGGGGACGGAGGCTCAGGCGAGGGAGGCTCGGGCGACGGAGGCTCAGGCGAGGGAGGAGCAGGCGACGGGGGCTCAGGCGAGGGAGGAGCAGGCGACGGGGGCTCAGGCGAGGGAGGCTCGGGCGACGGAGGCTCAGGCGAGGGAGGAGCAGGTGACGGGGGCTCGGGCGAGGGAGGCTCGGGCGACGGAGGCTCAGGTGAGGGAGGAGCGGGCGACGGGGGCTCAGGGGACGGAGGGGCAGGCGACGGGGGCTCGGGCGACGGGGGCTCAGGGGACGGAGGCTCAGGTGACGGGGGCTCAGGCGACGGAGGGGCAGGCGACGGGGGCTCAGGCGACGGAGGGGCAGGCGACGGGGGCTCAGGCGACGGAGGGGCAGGGGAGGGAGGTGCAGGCGACGGGGGCTCAGGCGAGGGAGGCTCGGGCGACGGAGGCTCAGGCGAGGGAGGAGCGGGCGACGGGGGCTCAGGGGACGGGGGCTCAGGGGAGGGAGGAGCGGGGGAAGGAGGCTCAGGAGACGGGGGCTCGGGAGAGGGAGGAGCAGGGGAGGGAGGAGCGGGCGACGGGGGATCGGGCGAAGGAGGAGCAGGAGAGGGGGGAGCGGGCGACGGAGGCTCGGGGGAAGGGGGAGCGGGCGAAGGAGGGGCGGGCGAAGGAGGGGAGGGGAAGCACCCCGCGGGCACGGTGAAGCGGGTCTCACACACCCCGCACTGACCATTGCCACCCTTGCAGCCGTCATCTCTCCCGATAACGGGGTAGACGGTATAGGTGCACCGGTCAGCGCCCTTGTTTTTGAACTGACCATCGTGCACCTGGATGCCGACCGAGGTGCCGACCATGCTGGGGTCGACGGCATAGCTCACCGTCCCGACATTGTTGCAGTATTCAGGTGTTTTGCCTTGCTGGCAGGTGGGTGGGGGATTCGGGATGGGGCCGCACGGAGCGCCGGTCTGCTTGACGCAGGCAGCCCTGCGGATACAAGTGCATAGTATGCATGTGGGCAAGTCAGTCGCGGGCGGGTGCTTACTTCTGTATGGCCCCCAGGGAGGCGAGTTGCCCTGCTGCACACGCCGCCCGCCCAACTCCGCATTGCCTCAGTACGCGGCGGACCTATGTAACAAGGCAACAGCTTGCCAACCGTGCATGTGCTCACCAAGAGTAGGGACCCTTGCATCCGGGCTGCCCGAGAAGGTTGATGTTGATGAAACCGTTGGTGCAAGTAATTTGTGCGCAGTCGCGATAGAAAGTCTGGCAGAACTCAGAGTTGCCGTTGTTGGGGCAGGTCGCCTGATTCTGCTGAAGCAGCTCACGACCGAAGCCCGCCGACACGATGGAGGCTTTACGAGCGTCCGCCGCGCTGAAAGCGAGGACAGCTGCGAGGGCGCAGAGCGCCGCGGCTGTCGAGCGCCGCATGATGGATTGCTGTCAAATGAGCGAGGATAGTGGACGTGTCGTTGGAGTTGGTATATGAAGCGAGAGAAAGTGGACAAGGGAAGAACGACAGAGGACGAGAGCGTGGAGGCGCTCGCTCCCACACGGATGGCTGCCCCGCTCTGTGTGGATGTCTGCCCCGCACTGACCAGTATGAGAGTCACCAAGCTGGCTTTTATGCATTGCGGTGCATTGCAAGCAGCGGTTGATCGGAGGGGTTACACCCGTCGAACTCGACTACGACAGGTTTCGCCACGCTCGTCTAGCTCGTCCGTTTGGGTGGAGTGCCAGTTTTCTTAAAACGTGTGTCACTCGCACGTCACTGCTGCAACGCGAATGCTCGTCATACACCTGGCTAACTTGGTGTGGCGTGTCTCCAGGCTGTCGCTTCCAACCGTGACCAATGCTGCCTGGCCTGCCTAACTTAATAAGGGGGGAGGGTCTGACGAAACGGTCAACAAAACGTGCGGGTGGATGGGTTGGGCGAAACCGGCAGTTTGAGCCTATGGTGTATTCCGAGTATAGTGGGCGCTTGATAATTTCCGTTCGCTGTGATAACGCTGGGCCTTAAACTTCTGCTGCCCGGCGTCACCTGGCAGCAGGTCTCTTCTGCGCCTTCGCAACCGGTCGGGGTCGCCTTTGGCGCGCAGCTCCTGTATCCGCCTTTGGTGAGTTCTTTCTTCGCTCGGGTGTTTGGTTCGGCACTTGACGCCAAGCTCGGCGTTTGGGGTACATGTGATCGTTTCGGATGTATGGTAGGTTCGCGCTTGGTTTTCTCGCGCGCTGGCTCGCGCTGGTTTTGGTTCATACCTTGCTAAGGAATATCTGGTGGCACCGATGCAGGTCTGTCCGCCCGGGGTTGTACCCTTCCTTACTTGCCCGGGTCCGTCGCCGGGCTCGGCACGCTCCGGCTGCCCGCTTTGGCGGTCTTACGGCAGGCTAGGCAGGCCGGCTGGGCCCCTACCGCCCCTGCCCCCGCTGCGGCTGCTTCCGAGCGTGAGGCGGTGTACCGGCGGGGATTGGCAGTCGCCGGTACACCTGCCCCTCGACGTGGCCTCTTTCCCCACCCGTATTGCCTACGAGACAACTCTTCCCCGGTCTTTCTCCCGCTTCCCCGCCCTAGGCCGGCCTTCGCTCCAGTCCGCGGGCCGCCGCCGCTCGTCGCCTCGCCGCCTGCGCCCAGTTGACATCGGGATGTTGGGTGGGAAAATTTTGCGTTCAGGCTTTAATGTCGCCCTTTGCTCGAGCTGCTAGGGGTTGGTAGCAGCTACTCTACAAGCAATAGCTCAACTGCGGGAGAGCACCAGGGAGAGCACCAGAGCTGTTTCCGAGTATTGCCTATGCCCACCCCCGGGGATGATGCCAGGGGATCCAGGGACTTGTGGTGATCTAGCTGGGGGGTCACGCGATAGGTGTCGGGACGACTTTGCTCGCGAGGGGTGAACGGGTATGACACGGTGCGTGGCGTGTGTGTTTTGCTCTTTCCTTAGTCGCATAAGCCTACGGGCCGCATGAACAAAAAGACAACAAGCATATGCATGGCGTTTGAGTGTATTTGTTCGGGCCGCTTTGATGGCCATTAGCTTGATGCATGTGATAGAGTGCTGAGCGTGCTGAGGTGTGCACATGCAGAGGTTCGCATGGCTGCGCGGGCTCAAGTGCACGTGCAGGTCGTTGTATTACCTAACCCGAGCTGCGGGAAGGTGCCGGTAGCTGCGGCACGTTGGCCCCTTTTAGACAAGAGTGTGGCGCGTTGGCCCCTTTTAGACAAGAGTGTGGCGCGTTGGCCCCTTTTGGATGGGTGGCGCGTTGGCCCCTTTTGGGGATGAACAGGGGTATATAAGGCGGAGACCTTGCTAGGTGTTGTTCAGTCCAGAGATCACAAAGCACGTACCGACACGGCTTATGCTCTGAGCACTCACCCGGTCCCTTGTGACCTTTGTCTCCCGCTGTAAGTCATAAGTGTGGCTTACTCGTTTCCCCTGAGTCCCTCTGCGCCTCCGCGCGCTGGCTATCCCGGTTTCCCCTAGCGCCCCAGCGCGCCAGCTCAGCGCATAAGTCCAGCTGACCTTGGCTCGGCAGCGCCTCCCTTCCCCTCTCTCCTTCTCCACCTATCCCGTTCGCAGGGCATATCTCCTTGCGTATATTCCCTTCCTCTCTCTCCCCCTCTTTCAAGCAAGCGGTTTACAGAAGGCTTGGGTTAGGTGGGCTCGTGTCAGCCGTTGACACGCCCTCAGGTGGTTCACGTGCCTGGTCCCCTTCAGCCCCGTAACGTCTTTCCGTCTGACGCTTCCGCATCTCGACTTCCGCATCTCGACTTCCGCATCTCGACTTCCGCATCTCGATTATATCCTCTCGATACCTGTCTGAGCACCTCTCTCGCCTAGGAGCAAACCAGAACGAGACCCCAGCAGTGGTCGCAGTGCTGCGTGGACTTGCCACCCGTCCTCACACGCGTGTCAAGTGGTGAAGCAAACGGTCATTGGGCACCCCATTCACATACACAAAAAGTTTTAATTTTCTTGTCTTTACTCTTTGTGTGTGGTGGTGGGTTTTGTGGTATCGAGACGCGGGGAAACCCGGTCTCGTTCTGAGCTCCGCGTGCAGGCCCAGCCCTCGGCCTTGCCGTCAGTGACCCGCCCGCGTGCGGCCACTCCCACCAACACCCGCCGATCCCTCAGCCGGTGTCTGGATATACCTCCTCCCCCTCCTCTTCGCATCCAATCGGTTTATATCTAAACCACCAAGCTCTCTTCGGGCAACCCGTGAGCCGACACACACGTATTGAGCCATAGCCGCGTGCCGTAAGCACACGGTATCGTGCAGACAGTCCATCTCCTCTGCCTCACACCCAAAGCGCTCCTGCCGGTAAAAGTTTACACTTGCAAACAGCCTTTATTGCAGCAAGCATACAGGCCTCAGACCGTAAAGAGCTATCTCCCGCCACGTCTATTTCCACCTCCGGCCCTTCGTCAGAAACTATGGCCGACGAACATTTCGGCATTACCCCTTCCAGCCTTAACTCTATCCCTATCTTCGATCCCCACCATGACGACCCTCGTCAGTGGCTGGATAAGATCGAACGTCATGCTCGGGTATTCCAGTGGTCAAACGTCGACAAGTTGCTTGTCGCACGTTGCCGCCTGACAGGTGATGCACAGACCTGGGAATCCGGCCTTGACAGTGATATGCAGGATTGGCCCGACTTCCGTGGCATATTCCTTGAGCGGTTTGCGCCCCGCCAAGAAGAGTTGTTCAATCGCCTGTCTTACTGCCGTCAGGGCAAGGCTGAAAGCGTCCGTCGCTATGCTGATCGTTACCGCAGCCTTATCTCCCAGCTGGGTATCAATCCAGCTCGTGACCCCACGTATATGTACAACTTTCTGCGCGGCCTTAACTCCGATATCTATAAGCAGGTCTATCTCATGCGGCCTACCGACCTGGATGGCGCCATCCGTGATGCCATCTACGTCAGTGAAGGCACCGAGGGTCCCCCGCGTAGCAGCGCCGTCGCAGGCGAGGAACCCGACCGCCCTTGGCCTGAGCGCCCTGCCGCTGCCCCTGCCGGTGCTGATGAGCGCCGTGTGCGCTTCGACGTGCCTGCGCGGCCTGCGCCTCGCTTTGACCGCCCTAACGTCGTTGCCAACCCCCACCGCCGTGAAGTCCGTGAAGGGCGCTGGGAGGAGCGTCGCCCCCGTCCGGGCCCACGCCCTACTCCCTCCGCCCCGGCTGCAGATCCCTTGGCTTCGCGTGTCGAGGACCTGCAAAAGCAGTTGGCGAAGTTGGCCATCAACTTGCATGAGCTGACCCGCGGCCCCATCGAGGCCAATTATTACCGTGCCGTGCCCCAAGCCAACATGATTGAGGTCGGCCCCAGCCGTCCCCGTGCCGCAGAAGCATATGTGAATGTGCCCGAGGCCTACATGAAGCGCATCAGCGAGTTTGAGGGCACTACCCTGCCCCGCAAGCGCTTCACCGTGCCCTTCCCCCGCACTCCGGCAGTTGACGACCTTGTACCCCTGGATTCCCGACGTGACGAAGACGGTGACATGCCCATGGAGGACCTACCGCCGCCTATGCCCGCGCCGCCGGCGCGCGCTACGGCCCCTGCAACAACCGCCTCCCCCGACACACCACGTGTCAACCGCAGCCGTGTCAACGCCACCTCACCTGCGCGCACTACCGCCGCTGCGCGTGGTGCCGCGCCCCGTGAGCCCCGCGTGCCGGTCCCGGCTGGGCGTGCCGGTGGTTGGCGTCCCAACCGTGCGCCTGGCGAGCCAGTCGGCCGTGCCGACCCAATTCCTGCGTCCGATACGCAAGAGTTGGAGCGTCTGCTGGCGGATGAGGTGGTGGCTAAGGTGAACAAGTTCACGGTGCCTCTGGGTACCGCCATCAAGTGCAATCCCGTCAACGTATACACCAAGGCCGGCAGCAAGATCCTGGGCATTGCCCGCTCCCATACCCGCGCGGCGGCGGCCACCACTGCTGGAGCGGCTGCCATGCCTACCGTGGCTACGGCCGCGCCCGCTCCTGCCCTTATCCGCCGGACGATGGCTCCCGCCATCAATTCTACCATGACACGAGTCACCGAGATCCCTTACCCGAAGTGGCAGGTGTGTCGTGCAACCATCTTGCTGGCGGATGAGGCGGGCGACTGGGTGCCTATTCCAGCCGTAGTGGATTCCGGCGCCTCCAACTCCATTATCCCACGGCAGACGCTGCGCAAGCTGGGCCTGATGAACAGCGTTACCAGCTCCGACCTTTGCTTCTATAACGCTGACGGCAACCGTGGCCGCGCTGCGGGCAAGATTTAGGGTTTGATGACGTCAACAGGCGACATGCAGATCGCGCTGGACGCTTACGTGAGCAACGCGCACAACTACGGCATTCTGCTGGGTTGCGATTGGCTCTATCCTGCCCGCGCCACCATTTGCTATGACAAAGGTCGTCTCGAGTACACCAATGATCAGAATCAGCGCAGCGCGCTGGCCATCACCTTTCTGCGTGCACAGGAGGCCGCCACGCTGACGGTGGACGCCGATGATGGCATCTCCGACATTGAGACCTACATGATGCAGGCGCCGCCGAAGGCAACACCCTCCGCTGCAACAGCAGGCCCGTCGATGGAGGAGGAGGCCTCTCCTTCCGGCTCCGACCCGCAGTCTGCGCCGGAAGGGCGAGAGATAGGCCGGGCGGCTGCGTTAGCCGCCGACATGTCGCGTTGGCGCCTTGCTCAAGAGCACTACACCAAGTACGGCCGAGTGCCGAGCTTTGCCCCCGCCGACTTTACCCCCCTGCTCTACGATGCAGAGCCCGAAGCTGAGCCCACCTCGACTGACGAAGAGGCTTCTGACGCTCAGGAGGGCACCGCATCCAACGTCGTCCACAGCCAGACCGCTTCTGCCGGGCTCGATGCCGATGCGGTTGTGCCGACGTCCAGCCCTCGTGCCGAGGCTGAGTCGCGCCCCGACTTTCAGGTGGTGCCGACCATGGACGAGCCTGCGGCCATGATGGTGAACACAGTCGGGCCTGATTCCCCCGCTTTCATGTCTATGCTACGGGAGCTCAGTCTCGAGCCTACCCGCAGCGAGTGTGCGGAGCTGTTTGATGCCATCTACCAGGACGCTGGGTGGGAGGAGCCGCCCGTCCCCCTCTGGTCAAACGGCTTCGCAGGGGAACCCGCCAGGCGGCCGGACACCCCCCGTCTCATACCTGATGACGAGCCAGGGAGGCACGACTCGCTGCCCCCGCTGCTGGTCGACAGCGATAGCGACAGCGACTCCGAAGGCTCCAAGGAAAGCTCAGAGCCTGGAGCCGACAGCGGGGAAGATTGGGAGCCTACCGAGTTAGTGTCCTGGGCGAGCGGTGAGCTGCTCACCGCTGACGCCGGCGCACCCTCTAACCCCAACTCCCGGCCTTCCACGCCTCGCAGCTTTGCTAACAGTTTCGTGCCGCAGACGCCCCACGTCTCGGTTCCTTACGAGCTAGTGGAGAGCCTGTCGCCCGCCGGCCACGTAAGGTTTGCCCTAGACGTCGCCCGCGCCGCGCAAGCCCACCACAGCTCCCAAGCCGCACCCGATGCGGAGTTTGCGGCGAAGCTCACCTCGATGGTGAACCAGGAGTTGCCGCCGGCTTGGAAATCGCGCTTTGAGGACCTGTTGACAGGCAACCATTTCATGTTCGCCCGCGACAATAGTGAGCTAGGTCTCACCAACTGGGTGCACGTGGAAATCGACACCGGAGATGCGGCCCCCGTATATACCCCACCTTACCGGATGGCCCGGGCGGAGCAGGAGGTGGTGGAGGCCGAGATCTCCCGGATGCTGAAGGACGGCATCATTGAGCCGTGCCACAGCCCTTGGTCATCACCCGTGCTGGTGGTGGCGAAGCGCGGCACCAGCGACAAGCGTGTGGTGATTGACTTGCGCCGCGTCAACGCCGTCACGCGCATCCCTCGCCACCCGATTGGCAATGTGCAGGAGCTGCTTGACAGCATTGCTCCACCTGCAGGGCAGACGTTTTACGCAACATCAATTGACCTGAAGAGCGGCTACTGGGCTGTCGCGCTCAACTCAGAGGACGCCCGCAACAAGACCGCCTTCCATACGACAACGGCGCAATACCGCCACACCCGGCTCCCCATGGGCTGGAGCGGTTCCACCAGCTACTTCACCAGCCTGGTGCGCAAGGCGTTGAAGCCCGTGCTAATTACCCCCGGGCGCCCCCGTGTCCCCAGCCAGGTGGATGCGGCTGACCCCCAGGCAGCCGTTCTCACGCAACCCTGCTGCACTTACTATCTTGACGATGTCATAATAGTCTCGCCGGACTTGGAGAGCCATCTGCGGCATGTGAAGATCGTGTTGGCGCTCTTCTACCTGGCCGGGTTAAAGGTGTCGGCCTCGAAGTGTCACTTCGCTCAGCGGCGCGTCCTGTTCTTGGGCCACCTGCTGAACGGTGAGCGGGGCACAATTGAGCCTCACCCGCGCAACGTTGAGTCCATCAACGCTCTACCACCGCCCACCACGGTGCGGCAGGTCAAGGCCTTCATCGGCATGGTCTCCTACTACAGGGCCTTCATCCCTTACTGCTCCCTGGTCGCGAAGCCCCTGTACGAGCTTCTGAAGAAAGACGCACCTTGGCAGTGGGGGCCTGAGCAGCAACACGCCTTCGAGGCGCTGAAGACTGCCCTCTCAAACGAGCCGGTGTTGCGCGCGCCCTGCTTCGACCGCCCTTTCATCCTGCAGACAGATTGGAGCGGGCATGCTGTGGCCGCCTGCCTCGCACAGAAGGACGATGCAGGGAAGGAGTACGCAGTGCAGTTTGCAAGCAAGCGGCTAACAGCCAGTGAGTCGCAGTGGTCTTCTGCTGACGGCGAGGCCTACGCGGCCGTATGGGCTGTGCAGCATTTCCGTCCCTACCTGTACGGCACTCACTTCACGTTGGTGACCGACAGCATGGCCGTGCGCCACATCCGTACCGCCGGAGCTTCCGACCTGCATGGTCGCCTTGCCCGGTATGCCTTCAAGTTGATGCCGTACTCGTTCGATGTGGTGCATCGCCCTGCGGAAAAGCATGGAAACGTGGACGGGCTGAGTCGTCTCGGGCACCTTCTGCCCCAGCCTGAGGAGGACCGCGAGACCTACGCCATCCCACGCCCAGGGTCTACGAGCCCTCGCCCTGCTGACAACAGCCCCGCGGCCGCAGCAGAGGGCGAAGAGCCTTCAGTGGAGGTGTTTATGTCAGACGGCATCACAGACGCCTACCGCATGAACATGGCTCCTTCCCATCCGCCCCCAGCGGCCCAGCCTGTGGCTGAGCCACCAACCCCGCGCGCAACGCGCGCGCAAACGACCGGCAACCACCGTCCGTTTACCGAGATTCCCCAAGCAGGAGGCGCTGGACCTAGCGCCCGTACGCCGCCCGCGCGCTTCACTCCCGGGGTCACCTCCGTGTCCGGCCCAGCGCTGCTGCGCGATAGGCAGAGCCCCGCCGGCCTGGCCCCGATTCGTGAGTCCCCCGAGGCGCACCTGCCCACTCAGATCTTGAGCCCCACGCCGGTCGACTACGCCGGTCCAGCCTTGGCCCAAACAGCCCGGGAGGTGGAGATGGACGAAGCGCCCGAGGCCACACCTACAGGCACAGAGGAGGAGGATGTTACGGAAGAGCCCGGTGAGGAAGCTGCCCCACTGCCGGTGCGGCAGTCCGCTCGTGAGCGGCGCATCAGCTCTCGCCTGGAGGGGTTCGATATCACCGAAGTCGACCCCGACCCAAACACCAAGTGTCAGGGCTGCAACAACAGCCTGCCCGCCAGCAACATGTTGCTGTGCGACTACCCCAACTGTGGTAAGGCATGGCACACTACGTGCCTGCAGCCCCCGCTTGCCCAGGTGCCCGAGGGCGACTGGATTTGCCCGGCACATAAGGTCGTGCCGCCCACGGCTCCCCCAGCGCATCCCGTGCCCGCCGATTCCCTTGACCACACGGCCAGCCCTAGCGCCGAAACTGCTACAGACGGCGGTGACACCACTTACGACGGTGAGGAGGATGAGGCCGAAAGCGAAGAGGAGGCGAGCCTTGAAGAAGAGGATGGTCTTGAGGAAGAGCAGGATGGCGAGGAGGCCGAGCTGGCACCGGCCGCCGCCAAGGGCAGTCTAGACCCCTGGTCCGATGCAGCGTTGATGGAGTACTTGAAGACGAAGAAGGTGATGATGGAGGCGCCTACCGGTCCCTTCGACGGTGCCGCTCTGTTGAGGGAGATGAACAGGGTGCAACGCCGAGCCGCGCGTTATGAAATGCAAGATGGCATTCTGTACCAGAAGGCCAAGGGCGACCGCCAACGCCGTCCAATCCCGCCCCCTGAACAGCGTGCCGCACTTGTTGCTGACGTGCACAGCCTGGCTCACCTGGGCGTGGAGAAGGTGTACAGCGCCCT
Source organism: Chlamydomonas schloesseri (assembly GCA_016834595.1). NCBI lineage: Eukaryota > Viridiplantae > Chlorophyta > Chlorophyceae > Chlamydomonadales > Chlamydomonadaceae > Chlamydomonas > Chlamydomonas schloesseri. The sequence goes on from JAEHOD010000030.1 coordinate 1,105,150, forward strand.
CCGCGTGCGGTACCACTGGGAGGGCATGAAGGCACAGGTGGCACAGCACATTGCTGCGTGCGAAAGGTGCGCTGGAGACAAGCAGAAACTGCTGCGCAACCACCCCTTGCGCCCTCTTCCCATCGTGCCTATCTGGCACCGCGTACAGCTTGACCTGACAGGCCCCTTCCCCGCAACTACCCGGGGCAACCGCTACATCATTCTTGCTCAAGACAGCTTCACCAAGTACCCCGAGGTGGGTGCCATCCCGAACAAGAAGTCAGAGACCACCTGGCGCTGGTTCTGGCAGAACTGGGTTACCCGATACGGCACGCCCCAGGAGGTGCTTACCGATGAGGGCACCGAGTGGGAGGGAGCTTTCTCCAGCGGTTGCCGTTCTCAGAACATTCGGACACTGCAAACGGCGTCATACAAGCCGAACACCAACGGCATGATCGAGCGATTGGTGGGTACGATGTTGGACTCGCTGCGCAAGGTGGTGGAGACCGACCGCAACGACTGGGACTTGCGCGTATTCCAGAGCGCTTACGCATATCGCACCACTGCCCATGCCAGTACCCGCATGTCCCCTGCTCTGCTCATGTTCGGTCGCGAGCTCACCCTGGCATCGCAGCGGGAGGCGCCACCTCCCGCCCTGCCTCCGGTGGAGCCAGAAGAGGAGGAGTTGGAGTGGGAGGATTGGCACCGTGACGCACTTGACAACCGCCGTGCCCATTTGGACGCCCTGGCAGAGCGGGCAGAGGGCAACATGGTGCGGGCTAAGGAGCGGAATGAGCGGGACTTTAACCGCAGGCAACATCAGTCCAGGCCCCGGCAACGCCCCGTCGCCGGCCGCCAACCTATGGGCGCCCGACCGCTGCCCACGCAGCCCCGTGCTAATAACGACGAACCAAACCCTACCTGGGAAGCCGCCGGCATTGCAGCTGCTGCCGCAAGCCCTCTGCAAGTGAGCAAGACGCGGCGGCCAGGTCAGCCAAATAAGTTGAAACGCGGGCGCGAAACCGATGCCGACGCTGGTCCCTCGCAGACCCGAATGCGGACTACCAACAACGGACCCGGCCTGCCCCAAGAAGTTGAGAGGGAACCGGGCACTGGTGCTTACGGCTATGCGGTCGCCGATGAGCTGCCCCAGCCCAGCACGAAGATATTTCCACCTCGCAGCGCCAAGGCAGGAAGGAAGGCGCCCCAGCAGAATGCTGTTCGCCCTCGGCAAACGCCAAACGAAATAGAGCCCGCAGTAGAGGAGGTCAGCGACTCCGAGTTGCCCCACTGCCCCTCTATTCCTGTCGGTACGTTGGTATATTTGAGCAAGCCACGAGGTTCGAAACTCGAGTCAGGAAAGGAAGGACCGTTTGCGTGGTTCGCCTGGAAGGCTCCTAACGGGGCTTTTGCCTTGCTCAAAGGAGGCAATGGACAAATTTTCCCTGTGCCTCGCCATCGCTTACTGGTGCCCCGGGAATACTCCCTCTGAGAAACGGTCATCGTGACCCATGTGACCCTCCCGCCGAAACCCGAGCGAGAGCCAGAAACCGAAGGCATGATTGACCAACCAAGACTCAACTTTTCGCGCTCAGAGCGCCTGGTCGATCCGAAACGCCTCAGACAACCGGGGACGGAAGTACAATGCGAAGCGCCGCTTGCAGCGGGGGGCGCCGCTGCGCTGAGGTAGCGCTGGTGCGCTCCCCACACGGTCTCTACCCACGGCCCTGCAGCCCTTGGCCGAGCCAGGCGAATCTGGGATCAGTACGGTGCCGGGGCAGGAGCTTCCGCGCCTAACTTCAACGCCGGCAGATCCGCCACCAGCACGAAGGTGGAAGCAGCAGGAGCTGCCAGCAGGTTCCAAAGAAGGCAGGTGAGACGCGATCCACCTGAAGCTGCCCTCGTCCGCGGCAGTATATAAGCCAGCCCTGGCGCAGGTTTTTTGACAACCACTTCTCAAGCTCTCAGCCTATACCGCCGTTCGCATTGTGCCCAAGGACGTTGGCGACGCCGGCGCCGAGCCCCCTGCCTCCGCCGCGCGCGTCGTCACCACTGCCGTGGTGGTTCCGGCGGCTCCCACCGCTGCCAACGCCGCCTAAAGCTGTGATGGCGTACGTTCAAGGCCAACCCGTCAAGGCGCTACGCAAGTACAAGATCGTTCAAGGGCTTGAGACTCCAAGGCGTCTGCGGCGGCGCCAAGCGTAGTAGCCCGCGGGCTTTAGCGTATTATATGGAGGGATGCTTTGCTTGTGCTTGCTCTGTACCATGGAGTGTTAATAACGCGTGACCCTAGGCCCGCGAGGACACGGGCGTTCGCAGGGGAAGTTGCCACAGCTGTGGTGATCTAGCTGGGGGGTCACGCGATAGGTGTCGGGACGACTTTGCTCGCGAGGGGTGAACGGGTATGACACGGTGCGTGGCGTGTGTGTTTTGCTCTTTCCTTAGTCGCATAAGCCTACGGGCCGCATGAACAAAAAGACAACAAGCATATGCATGGCGTTTGAGTGTATTTGTTCGGGCCGCTTTGATGGCCATTAGCTTGATGCATGTGATAGAGTGCTGAGCGTGCTGAGGTGTGCACATGCAGAGGTTCGCATGGCTGCGCGGGCTCAAGTGCACGTGCAGGTCGTTGTATTACCTAACCCGAGCTGCGGGAAGGTGCCGGTAGCTGCGGCACGTTGGCCCCTTTTAGACAAGAGTGTGGCGCGTTGGCCCCTTTTAGACAAGAGTGTGGCGCGTTGGCCCCTTTTGGATGGGTGGCGCGTTGGCCCCTTTTGGGGATGAACAGGGGTATATAAGGCGGAGACCTTGCTAGGTGTTGTTCAGTCCAGAGATCACAAAGCACGTACCGACACGGCTTATGCTCTGAGCACTCACCCGGTCCCTTGTGACCTTTGTCTCCCGCTGTAAGTCATAAGTGTGGCTTACTCGTTTCCCCTGAGTCCCTCTGCGCCTCCGCGCGCTGGCTATCCCGGTTTCCCCTAGCGCCCCAGCGCGCCAGCTCAGCGCATAAGTCCAGCTGACCTTGGCTCGGCAGCGCCTCCCTTCCCCTCTCTCCTTCTCCACCTATCCCGTTCGCAGGGCATATCTCCTTGCGTATATTCCCTTCCTCTCTCTCCCCCTCTTTCAAGCAAGCGGTTTACAGAAGGCTTGGGTTAGGTGGGCTCGTGTCAGCCGTTGACACGCCCTCAGGTGGTTCACGTGCCTGGTCCCCTTCAGCCCCGTAACGTCTTTCCGTCTGACGCTTCCGCATCTCGACTTCCGCATCTCGACTTCCGCATCTCGACTTCCGCATCTCGATTATATCCTCTCGATACCTGTCTGAGCACCTCTCTCGCCTAGGAGCAAACCAGAACGAGACCCCAGCAGTGGTCGCAGTGCTGCGTGGACTTGCCACCCGTCCTCACACGCGTGTCAAGTGGTGAAGCAAACGGTCATTGGGCACCCCATTCACATACACAAAAAGTTTTAATTTTCTTGTCTTTACTCTTTGTGTGTGGTGGTGGGTTTTGGTTGCCACAGACTCCTCTTTGATGCATGCACCACACCCCACCCGGCCGGCACCGCCACCCTGCGCAGTCGCCGGTTCAGACGGGTGTGGGGAACCGCAATGCGGCCCGCACCCGTCACTCGCCTGCAGGGGTTGCCCCTGCTCGCCTGCTCTGTTGCCTCGTCCATGCTGCAAGCCATACAACCGGGGATGAGCCATGCAGCTCACACGCTGTTTTTTCACTCGACCGCTCCAGTGTCAGTAATTCTTTACTTGTTTGTTTCGCTTCCATTTCCTTTACTCATTTAGCTCAACCCCCGCAGCCGCAGCCGCAGCTCGCCCACCCCCAGCAGCCCAGCACCGCGCACCCTCGACTCGCTAGTTGCGCTTGCTTACTTGCCCACCCGTTGCCTTGCCTCGCCTCCTTGTCTTCGTTTCCTCTTCCTTTAACGCTTCCTGGTCTCCCCCTCCTGCCGCGCATGTCGTGCTGGGCACCGGTGGCGCTGGCGGTTTTTGGGCTGAGCCCCCCCAAAACACCCCGGTCCGTGCGTGCGTGCGTGCGTCCGTGGCCGGCTGGCTGCGTCGGCAAAAAGTATCACACTGGCGCAAACCGGCGACTGCCACGTATTAGAGATTGCTATTGCCGATTGCATGTAAATAGGCGGCAGGGAATATTCGGGCGGAGCGAGGAGTGCCTTCGCGACGTCGCGAGGATAGTCGCAAACGCCCGCGTTTGTAGGGTCTATGAAGCAATCTATGTTGGCGACAAGCAACGTGGGGAACTAACGCGCGAGTTTGTGACAACTTTCGGAGCCATGTCTGTCGCCCCTCCTGAAATGCCGAGGAGCCCCGACGTCGCTCCCACCCCCCGCCTAGCCCGAGGAATGTCGGGCATCGGGGACTTCTGCAGTGCGGTAGAGGGCTACAAAATGCTTGGACTTGGTGGCAAGGGGCCCTTGACTCGCGTGGATGCGGGCGTGTGGGATTCAGACACGCGTGCGTGCCTTGTGCTGACCGAGTCTTAAGCCCTGAGCTGGATCATCGTCGGCACGGGTTTAAAGCTCATTCGCTTGAAGTAGCCACCCAGACTGTGACCATATTGGGGCTCAGCCCATTTTCCAGCTGTACAAAGCTGACACCCTTGTCAGGTTGGTCACACCTCGCTCGGCCCCGTCGCGACAGCCCGGCGCGCGCCCTGCCCAGCGGTCAGCACCGTACAGCTTACAGCCCACTGGCGGTGCCGGGCCGGCTTTTGTCAGCTAGCGGTTACCGTCCGCTTGAGGTAATGTGGCCGTTTAGTCCTCCTTACCGCTCACCCTCCTCTCGTGCTGCTTGCTAGAAACGACGTCAACTTCCAGTCGGTTTCGCATTTCGCATTCGCAATTTAGCGCATGTCCGTATTGCCCATGCGGCTGTAATGATAGTAGGTCAGGGTACGTCTACCTTCAGCTCTCTCGACACACGGTTGGAAACCACGACGTTCCTGCTGTTCAACCTACCGTTCAACGACACAAACCTAGGAACGTGCAGGAACGTGCCTTAAGACGATCACTCGCCTAACTAAACCCTAGTAAGCACATATACGGTTGCTCGGTTTCCTCCACCGTGCCCACAGGGCTGTAAACGCCTCGGCGGAGACACCGACCACGTGCACTTAAAAAACAACCATTCTGTCACACTTAATTAGCTTATGTTTTGTTTCTAAGTCTAGCACATGTCCGTTACAGTGGTGCGAATTGCCGTTCGTTCTAGTTCCATTTAGCTATGGACCGTGCGACGGCGTCCGAGCCTTGAAGTCACGTTCATTCAGCAGTGCGCGTTCAGCGAGCCTTGGAGGCAGAATACTCGGCACTATCTATTTGCCTTACTTACAAGCTGGACGTAGCGACTGCTGACCGCCCAAGCCAAGCAAATGATCTTGCTATCTGAATGTGCTGCTTCTCGGCTTGGCCAGGCACATGAGTGGGATGAGGGCTGGCCCAGGGGAATGCCGGGGCGAGGGCCCGCGAGCGTGGCGAGCCGAGCTGCCGAGCATGCATGTGCACGTGCAGGACGCCGCAGCCTGCGTACCCGTTGCCATGCCACACATAGCACGATCATAGTGGCAGGCACTCATGTAAATTTTGGTGCATGCAAAACTCTGAAGCGATGGCGCGATCAAGAACGCGTAGGAGGGACCCCGCAGAGCACGCCAAAAAAGCAACGTGGTATAATTTCTTTAGCACATTTCATGTCGGCCGACCATTTATTGTCTTCACCGCTTTTCGGCCGGGAAATGGTCTTGCAAGACTTCGGAGGTCTTGTGTCTCCCTCTCGAATATTGCTACAATACAGAACATTCACTAATTTTGCTGGGCAGCAGTTTTTGAGAAGTTACGGCTGTCAGGAACCGCTGTGTCGCTCTGTCATCTCGACGGTAGTTCCTGAACGTCCCGTCTCGCGCAGGAAAAAAACATCGATGAAATGACCCGGGGTCGTTTTTCGCCCGAAATCATCTATAAACCTTGGCATCATAACTCTCGTCTATGGGCGCTCAAGTGGGAAAACCAACACAAGGAAGCTTTGTGGCGTGTGGCCGCCAATGCGTGCTGGGCGTTCCCACAAAATGCTGCTAAACGTTTGCGTGGTCAGCGTGTGGTCCCGTGTCGTGCGTGTGATGTTGATATGCAGGATGGTGATCGGCGCCATTGGTTCTGGGATTGTCGGGTGGCACTGGCCTTGCGTGAGAGTATGGGCCTCGCTATGGGTGCAGAGCCTGAGAACGCGCTGCGCGCCTTCTCTCGTGCCGAATTGTGGCTGGCCCGGCCGCCTGCGGGTCTAGTTCAGCCTGTGTGGGATGTCGTGTGCCTTGCTGCGATGTCTGCTTTGGACTTGGGTCGCCAACGTGTGATCATGGCTGGCCTTGCTGCCAAGCGCACTTTGCCGTCTGCGCACGTGCTCCGCGTCGGCCTTGATGTTGTGACGGATTTCTGGGGTCGGCTGCAGACTTTTGTTAGTTTGGGTATTCCCCCCAAGGATTGGGACACGGTGTCGTCTTCTCACCCATTCATTGCTCCTGGCGGTGGTGGTCGGATGGAGTTGAGGCTGCCGTACGATTTCGAATCACCGCCTCCGTCGCCGTGAGTTCCTGCGTCTTGAAGACATGCGCGTTCGTGTGGCAGTGCCTCTGCTTCGTGCGGCCGCCTGGTACCTGGACGCTTGCGCCCTGGTTAGGTTAGGTTGTGCTGGTAGGGTGTACTGTTCGCCTTTGACCTGTGCGGTAATCCCGCTTTTGGACTTGTGGCAGCGATGCACACGGCGGGGCTCTGGCGGGTTACGGCTTGGCTAGGATTCGCTGTGCGCGGAGTCACACGGACCATGGTGGCGGGAGGGTTTGCAGCAGCTTCCGACGGCCCTTGTGTCCTTGCACACTCGGGTTGTCCCCTCTGTAATTCCGCAACCATAACTCTCCCTATGTGCCCCCCGTTTGTGCGGTTGCTAGAAGCTATGAGTGAATTGCCGGCTGTGACCCTAGTTGCTCCGCCCGAGCCTGGGCCGTGGGTGGTCCATGTGCCATTGTGGGCCAACCCGGCACTGTGCGTTGGCGGTCAAACCTGGGACGTTGCATTTGCGGATCTGCGTGCTCTCCCACGTCTGTTGTATGTGGGTCAACTGGTTGATGCGCATGATGGGCTTGACGAATACCGGGACGCGTGTGAAACCCCTCATGTGTGGGGCGAGGGGTTTGCTGCCGCCTGCGACGAAATGTATTTGAATAATGTGTGGCGGGCTGTGCTGCGGTGGCGTCCCCGGAAGCTGCCGTCACCGCTCCGGGGCCCTGCCTCGGTCCAAGATGCCGCCGACCGATTTGCCACGGCAGTGGCCCTCCTGCCCCCTGGCTGGGCCGCTGCCGTGCGTGAGGACCGGTGGTACCGCCGTGTGTACGGGGTGGCGCCGCTGCGGAAGGAGGAAGTGGCGCGTGCAGCGGCCGCGGCTGTGCAACAGGTTGTGCGCGGCCTCGGCTGGGCGCAGGACGGGGGCCCTCCCCTACTAGTCACGGCGTACACAGTGAAGGCGGGCACTACCTTGCAACAGTCCCAGGCGTTGGTCGCTCTGAGGGCTAAACATCGTGCGTTCGTGCTTGATGCTGGTGTGCCGGAGTCTGAGGTGCCCATAGCGTGCGGTGCCTTTGCGGGTGTGTTGACTCGTCTATGGGCGCTCAAGTGGGAAAACCAACACAAGGAAGCTTTGTGGCGTGTGGCCACCAATGCGTGCTGGGCGTTCCCACAAAATGCTGCTAAACGTTTGCGTGGTCAGCGTGTGGACCCGTGTCGTGCGTGTGATGTTGATATGCAGGATGGTGATCGGCGCCATTGGTTCTGGGATTGTCGGGTGGCACTGGCCTTGCGTGAGAGTATGGGCCTCGCTATGGGTGCAGAGCCTGAGAACGCGCTGCGCGCCTTCTCTCGTGCCGAATTGTGGCTGGCCCGGCCGCCTGCGGGTCTAGTTCAGCCTGTGTGGGATGTCGTGTGCCTTGCTGCGATGTCTGCTTTGGACTTGGGTCGCCAACGTGTGACACTCGGGGAAACACAGGGCGTTCGAAACCGGGCATTTTAGTCCGAACCTGGTCCGAACCTGGTCCGATCCTGGTCCGAACCTGGTCCGAACCGGTTCGAACGGGGGGTGTTCGGACGGCAGCTCGGGCCCAAACAGGGCGTGTCCGAAAGCGGAATCATGTCCGAATGCCGATGCCCCAATTCGGACGGCGGGCGCCTCTTTTGCACCGCGTATTTTCGCAGTTCCAATACATTGTAACATACTGCAACTACCTAAGAGTTCACAGCGCCACAATATCAACCACGCCCCCCGCGTTACTGCGCACCAATTGCGCCTAACTCTGTCAAAGCAGCAGTAAGCTGGTCTTTAGTCTGTCCTGGCTATATGTATTGGTATTGCTGTCCGCGTCGGCGTATAGCGTCCGCGTATTAGTGCAGAAGGTGTACTCGCATGGATTTGTGGCTGGCGCGCGACCTGCAGCTATGGACTCTCCAGCCAGAGCGATCCAACCCCACCTATTGTGGCCTAGGCGAGCCTTCGAAGGCAATGCACTATCTCACGCGAACGGCAGTTACACGTGCCGGCGTTGCAGCTGCCATTTCGCCAGAATCGCCTTTGCTGCCAGGCACTTTCGCTCGGGGCCGCCGCACTGCATAGCCAGGGCCATGAGGAGGATAAGTCGCTAATCCTGGCTGACGCCATGGCCGCAGACCAGGCTGCTAACGCGGGACTACTGCAGTACTACCCCCTGCGAGTCCATCTGAATCTGGCCATCTCAATTCGAATGGCCCCGCCCCCCCCCCCCCTGCCCCGCCCCGCCCCGCCCCACCCCGCCCACACCAATGCCAACGCCAACACCCATGCCCACGCCAACACCCATCCATCATGCCTCTGCCAACACCCACGCGAACGCCCATCCGTGCCCATGCCCATGCCCCCGCCAACACCCACGCCAACACCAATCCACGCCAATGCCCATGCCCCCACCCACGCAAACACTCATGCCCCCGCCCACACCCGAGCCACCGCCACCACCCACGCCCACTGCCACCACCCACGCCACCGCCACCACCATCACCTGGCTAACAGCGCCGGCACAACCGTGACCAGCATACCCAACGCCTACCAACCGGACACCACAGCAGCGACCCGTGTCACCCCCGCTCTGGCCCTGTCGTCGAGGTCGGAGGTCGTCGCGGAGTACCTGCAGCGGTACCAGGACTTCTGCACGCAGCAGCAAGCCGCGGGCGCCGGTGTGACGGCCAGCGGGGCGGCGCCGGTGCTGCTGCAACAGGCGGTGACAGGCCCAACCACGGCGGGGGGGATGGCAGCAGCAGGGGTGGTGACGGGGGCGGTAGCGCCAGCCACCCAACTCGACCCGGCCATCCTACAGCTTCAGGAGCGGTGGCACCGAGCCAGCCTTCCAGAGCCAGCGTCGGCTGGGCCTGCGGGCCCAACTGGGGCCGGCGCCGCAACCCCAGCCGCGGCAGCCCTGCCACCAGCAGCCCGGCCGCCGACAGCCCAGCCGCCGGCAACCCTGCCACCGGCAGCCCTGCCGCCGGCAGCCCCCGCGGGCATAGGCGGGCAGAGCGCGGGACTTGGACGAGTCGGCGGGGGACATCACCCCGCCACCAGCCCGGGACGGCAGCCCGCCGCCCGCGTGCGCCAGCCCACAGCGGGCCTGGGGCCCACAGGTGTCCCCCGGCATCCAAGCTCTGCGCACCCAGCTGTTCCAAGGCAGCCCGCCGAAAGGCAGCCTGGCGTGGAGCCTGCACCTGGCCCCCCGCACCCAGCCCAGCACCAGCACCAGCCATGGGGGCTCTGGCAGCAGTGGTGGGGGCAGTCAAGGCCCCGCGGGCGTGTGGCCTGCCACCACCAAGACCCTGTTTCGGGAACAGTCCGGCTGCCTAGCCTGCAACAGCTATACGCCGGAGCAGTTCCAACCGCGCCAGTGCCCCCATCCCCTGGCGCACTGGCCCACCGAGCCGGCAGGCGGCTTCCCCAGCTCACCGGACCCCCACACCAACATGCCCGCACGGTGATCGAGCTGTTCCAGGGACTGCCGGCCGCCGAGAAGCGCATGCTCCTGTTCTCGGTGACCATGGACGTGCGGCTGACCACCTTGGAGGGGTTCACGAACCTCACCAGGGTGCTGACGCTAGCCAAGAAGAACGGCTGGAAGTATGACGAGACCGTGCAGCCACCGTTCCCGGCAGGCAGCAACGGCATGGAGACCTTCTGCTTCCCACCACCACCGCCACCGCCACCACCACTGCCACCGCCCACACCACCACCACCGCCACCGCCAACACCAACGCAAACGCAAACACAAACACCCACGCCCACACCCACACCCACACCCACACCCACACCCACACCCACACCCACACCCACACCCACACCCACACCCATGCCCACGCCCACACCCACACCCTCGCCCACACCCAAGCCCACCGCCACTGCCACGGCCACCTCCACCACCACCTCCACCACCACAGCCCACACCCATGTCACCGCCCCCCGCCCCCGCCCGCACCTGCGCTCGCGCCCACTGCCAACACCAACGCCAACACCAACACCAACACCAGCACCAACGCCAAAGCCAACGCCCGCATCCATGCCCACGCCCAAGCCCACGCCACCACCACCACCACCACCACCACCACTGACACTGACACCGACACCCTGCCCCGCCCCACCCTGCCCACGCCACCAACCACACCCACGCCCACGCCCACACCTACTGCCACCACCCACACCACCGCCACCGCCCACGCCCACGCCCACGCCCACACGCACGCCCACGCCCACACCCACGCCCACCGCCACCACCCACGCCCACGCCCACACCCACGCCCACGCCCACGCCCACGCCCACACCCACGCCCACGCCCATGCCCACGCCCACGCCCACGCCCACGCCCACGCCCACGCCCACGCCCACACCCACGCCCACGCCCATGCCCACGCCCACGCCCACGCCCACGCCCACGCCCACGCCCACGCCCACGCCCACACCCACGCCCACGCCCGCCCACGCCCACACCCACGCCCACACCCACACCCACGCCCACGCCCACGCCCACACCCACGCCCACGCCCATGCCCACGCCCACGCCCATGCCCACGCCCACGCCCACGCCCACGCCCACGCCCACGCCCACGCCCACGCCCACGCCCACGCCCACGCCCACGCCCACGCCCACGCCCACGCCCACGCCCACGCCCACGCCCACGCCCACGCCCACGCCCACGCCCACGCCCACGCCCACGCCCCACACCCACGCCCCACGCCCACGCCCACGCCCACGCCCACGCCCACACGCACGCCCACGCCCACCGCCACTGCCGCCGCCACCTCCACCTCCACCGCCCACACCAATGTCACCGCCCACACCCCCGCCCGCACCTGTGCTCGCGCCCACTGCCAACGCCAACGCCCACACCTACTGCCACCACCCACTGGCGGATTCCTGCCTTACCACGCACACCCTACACAGCCTTACATGTGCGGAGGCCTGTGGCAGCGTGGGCGTGTGAGGCTCTGCCAGGCTGGGCAGTGAAGCCCAGGCCTGAGCCATGCTCGCATGCTGCCCGCACCCAACCGTCACCGCCAGTCCAGTCCTTGCCCCCCTCCCACACCTGCTCCCGCGGATTCCTGCCTTACCACGCACACCCTACACAGCCTTACATGTGCGGAGGCCTGTGGCAGCGTGGGCGTGTGAGGCTCTGCCAGGCTGGGCAGTGAAGCCCAGGCCTGAGCCATGCTCGCATGCTGCCCGCACCCAACCGTCACCGCCAGTCCGGTCCTTGCCCCCCGCCCACATCTGCTCCTGCGGATTCCTGCCTTACCACGCACACCCTACACAGCCTTACATGTGCGGAGGCCTGTGGCAGCGTGGGCGTGTGAGGCTCTGCCAGGCTGGGCAGTGAAGCCCAGGCCTGAGCCATGCTCGCATGCTGCCCGCACCCAACCGTCACCGCCAGTCCAGTCCTTGCCCCCCGCCCACACCTGCTCCCGCGGATTCCTGCCTTACCACGCACACCCTACACAGCCTTACATGTGCGGAGGCCTGTGGCAGCGTGGGCGTGTGAGGCTCTGCCAGGCTGGGCAGTGAAGCCCAGGCCTGAGCCATGCTCGCATGCTGCCCGCACCCAACCGTCACCGCCAGTCCGGTCCTTGCCCCCCGCCCACATCTGCTCCTGCGGATTCCTGCCTTACCACGCACACCCTACACAGCCTTACATGTGCGGAGGCCTGTGGCAGCGTGGGCGTGTGAGGCTCTGCCAGGCTGGGCAGTGAAGCCCAGGCCTGAGCCATGCTCGCATGCTGCCCGCACCCAACCGTCACCGCCAGTCCAGTCCTTGCCCCCCTCCGACACCTGCTCCCGCGGATTCCTGCCTTACCACGCACACCATACACAGCCTTACATGTGCGGAGGCCTGTGGCAGCGTGGGCGTGTGAGGCTCTGCCAGGCTGGGCAGTGAAGCCCAGGCCTGAGCCATGCTCGCATGCTGCCCGCACCCAACCGTCACCGCCAGTCCAGTCCTTGCCCCCCTCCCACACCTGCTCCCGCGGATTCCTGCCTTACCACGCACACCCTACACAGCCTTACATGTGCGGAGGCCTGTGGCAGCGTGGGCGTGTGAGGCTCTGCCAGGCTGGGCAGTGAAGCCCAGGCCTGAGCCATGCTCGCATGCTGCCCGCACCCAACCGTCACCGCCAGTCCGGTCCTTGCCCCCCGCCCACACCTGCTCCTGCGGATTCCTGCCTTACCACGCACACCCTACACAGCCTTACATGTGCGGAGGCCTGTGGCAGCGTGGGCGTGTGAGGCTCTGCCAGGCTGGGCAGTGAAGCCCAGGCCTGAGCCATGCTCGCATGCTGCCCGCACCCAACCGTCACCGCCAGTCCAGTCCTTGCCCCCCTCCGACACCTGCTCCCGCGGATTCCTGCCTTACCACGCACACCATACACAGCCTTACATGTGCGGAGGCCTGTGGCAGCGTGGGCGTGTGAGGCTCTGCCAGGCTGGGCAGTGAAGCCCAGGCCTGAGCCATGCTCGCATGCTGCCCGCACCCAACCGTCACCGCCAGTCCAGTCCTTGCCCCCCTCCCACACCTGCTCCCGCGGATTCCTGCCTTACCACGCACACCCTACACAGCCTTACATGTGCGGAGGCCTGTGGCAGCGTGGGCGTGTGAGGCTCTGCCAGGCTGGGCAGTGAAGCCCAGGCCTGAGCCATGCTCGCATGCTGCCCGCACCCAACCGTCACCGCCAGTCCGGTCCTTGCCCCCCGCCCACACCTGCTCCTGCGGATTCCTGCCTTACCACGCACACCCTACACAGCCTTACATGTGCGGAGGCCTGTGGCAGCGTGGGCGTGTGAGGCTCTGCCAGGCTGGGCAGTGAAGCCCATCCCACGGGAGTCATGCATGGGGATCGGCTTTTCTTGCTTGACCTTCGAGCTATAATTAATATACAATTAGTATACTGTTGTTATATATACATATACATTACAAGTGTCAATGGTTTACCTATTACATATACCCCGCGAAACACAACTCCACGCAAACTCGACGAGCAAACTCAGAACTGCAACTGCGGAATAGGTTATCTGTTCCTGTCGTTGCTTTAAGTATTCAATAATTGACGTAATCACGCCCTGGAGCTGTTGAATAAGGGGTCAGTGCGCAAGTCAAAGCGGTCAACACTGGTCTGTAGCAGTCGCTCGGCGAGCCTGCAGGCCAGCAGCTCGCCCCGACTGGTCAAAATTTTGATTGTGGCTCATGTAGACTCAGCTGGACTACGTTGTCGCTCTGTTTCGTTTCACAGGGTGCTGGCATCACTTGCGGTCGCTCGCTGTCAAGCCACAGCAGGTACGCGGCTCATCATAGTGATTTGTACATTGACACAGAGGGCATAAGGGCATGCAATAGCTGCGTTGGCCTGGTCAGTTTCAACATTTTGCTTGTGATCGCGAGGCCTCGGGCCGTCCTCGCACCTCTATGCTTGGCAAGTCCGAGCACAGGCTAGTACAGGGATGACCTCGCACGGTAACTCTCGGCACCGGCAGGGCCCACGTTCTGACACGTCACTTTTCCCTTTGCGCTCAGGTGCTATCACATCGGCTAGGGCGGGGCTGCTCTGGTGCTCTAGGGGCTGCTCAGCTAGGCGGGACGAAGCGAGAAAGGTAAGTCATGGAGGGATATGGGATGTGGCACATATGGCAAGACGGACTCGGGGTTGTGCACCGGTGTCTCTAGACGCCATGAATGGCTGTTGGATAGTATGGGTCACGACGGGTCTGAACACCCCGTTCTGGGCGGGTCTGAAGTTGGCTATCCAGCATTGGAAACATTAGTTCGAACAGTATGGGTGGTTTGGGCGCCCAGTCCGAACCTTGGTTTGAAGGCGGCGTCCGGATTTTGGGACGGGGCGGAATGGGGCGGGGGTGTCCGAATTCGGCATCCGAAAACATTCGCTGCTATTTTGAACAGCCCATTCGGGGCGGGTCCGAAAGTTGGCATCCGAAATAGTTCGAAGGACCGTGTAAAATTTCGAAGCAGAATCGAACCAGAATCGAACCAGATTCGAACCAGAATCGAACCAGATTCGAACCAGATTCGAACCAGAATCGAAGCGATTACTTTCGGATGAAGTGGTGCATATTCGAACAGGTTACAGGTTCAGATGGGCCATCTGAACTGAGCTTTCGGATGGGGTTTCGGACCAGGTTCGGACCAGGTTCGGACTGTGTTTCGGACACATACTTCGGACCAGGTTCGGACCAGATTCGAACCAGGTTCGGACAGTGGGCTTTCCCCGAGTGTGATCATGGCTGGCCTTGCTGCCAAGCGCACTTTGCCGTCTGCGCACGTGCTCCGCGTCGGCCTTGATGTTGTGACGGATTTCTGGGGTCGGCTGCAGACTTTTGTTAGTTTGGGTATTCCCCCCAAGGATTGGGACACGGTGTCGTCTTCTCACCCATTCATTGCTCCTGGCGGTGGTGGTCGGATGGAGTTGAGGCTGCCGTACGATTTCGAATCACCGCCTCCGTCGCCGTGAGTTCCTGCGTCTTGAAGACATGCGCGTTCGTGTGGCAGTGCCTCTGCTTCGTGCGGCCGCCTGGTACCTGGACGCTTGCGCCCTGGTTAGGTTAGGTTGTGCTGGTAGGGTGTACTGTTCGCCTTTGACCTGTGCGGTAATCCCGCTTTTGGACTTGTGGCAGCGATGCACACGGCGGGGCTCTGGCGGGTTACGGCTTGGCTAGGATTCGCTGTGCGCGGAGTCACACGGACCATGGTGGCGGGAGGGTTTGCAGCAGCTTCCGACGGCCCTTGTGTCCTTGCACACTCGGGTTGTCCCCTCTGTAATTCCGCAACCATAACTAACCCTTGTACGGAGGACACTCTTGGCACTTCAAACATTGTACCATACATAGTGAACGCTTGTGCCCGCCCGCCCGGTGTGTCGCTTGAAATTATGCAATTGCCCCCGGCGGCGGTGGGCGGCGTCGGCCTGCTACCGCTGGTCGAGCTATGTCAAAGCACGGCAGGCTGGGTTGGCGGTGCGGTGTGTCCTTGGGGCGTGTGGCCTCTTGCTTGCCGTACGGTATGTGCCTCCATGGACGAAGGTGGCCGTCGCCTGGTTGCGCCAAGTACACACTGATGCGACGCCGCTGCGGCTGCTGGTGCATGGGGCCGGCGCGAAGGTGCTGGGCAAATAGCTTTCCCCTATGTGCCCCCGTTCGTGCGGTTGCTAGAAGCTATGACTGTATTGCCGGCTGTGACGACCCGCCCGAGCCTGGGCCGTGGGTGGTCCATGTGCCATTGTGGGCCAACCCGGTGCTGTGCGCAGACGACGTCGCATTTGCAGACCTGCGTGCTTTTCCACGTCTGTTGCATGTGGGACAACTGGTTGATGCGCATGATGGGCTTGACGAATACCGGGACGCGTGTGAAATTCCTAATGTGTGGGGCGAGGGGTTTGCTGCCGCCTGCGACAGAATGTGCTGCGCTTCGGTGGCATCCCCGGAAGCTGCCGTCACCGCTCCGGGGCCCTGCCTCGGTCCAAGATGCCGCCGACCGATTTGCCGCGGCAGTGGCCCTCCTGCCCCTTGGCTGGGCCGCTGCCGTGCGTGAGGACCGGCGGTACCGACGCGTGTATGGGGTGGCGCCGCTGCGGAAGGAGGCAGCAGTGGCGCGTGCGGCGGCCGCGGCTGTGCAACAGGTTGTGCAAGGCCTCGGCTGGGCGCAGGACGGGGGCCCTCCCCTACTAGTCACGGCGTACACAGTGAAGGCGGGCACTACCTTGCAACTGTCCCAGGCGTTGGCCGCTCTGAGGGCTAAACATCGTGCGTTCGTGCTTGATGCTGGTGTGCCGGAGTAGCCGGAGTCTGCTGAGGTGCCCATGGATGGCGTGCGGTGCCTTTGCGGGTGTGCTGACTCGTCTATGTATGGGCGCTCAAGTGGGAAAATGATCTGGGTCCGGGAGGTTGCTGCATCTAGGCCAGGATCCGGGGAGTGTGAGTGAGCGAGGAGCAAGGGTGAGGTTTGTGCATTTTGTGCGGGCAGATATCTAGAGCGATAAGTGTTTTGGTACTGAAGGCACAGTGCCATGCTAATATATGCCACGACTAATGATATAGTTGAAAACAAAACAATGTATTGGGAGCTTCCGAGGTAATCACAGCTTGTCAGTAACCGCATACCCATGCGGTGTCGCCGTGCCTGCCTGCCGCCCTGCTGCCCTGCCCCTGCCCGGCTGTCCGAAACCCCTGGTCCGAAGGTCCGTCGGACCAGGTTCGGACCAGGTTCGGACCAGGTTCGGACCACGCACAGCCACGTTCGGACCACCCTGGTTTCCCCGAGTGGATGTTGATGTTGTTTCCGCAGGGGGGCCAGCCCCCCTGCACCCCACAAGGGGGCGCCGCCCCCCTGTCGACCCCCCCCCCCACTCGGCCACACGAAGCGACGTATAGCACTCATTCACCAGGGATAGAGGGGTGTACGGGTGCACCCCTGGATGGGACGGCATGACCAGCTAGAAGGAAAGCGGAGACAGCAGCACGGGTTACAGGGGTCACACTCTGGGAAAGGATCGTTACCGGACAATCGCTCCCTGACCGGACAATTGTCCGGTAATAACCTCCTTGACCGGACAAATGTGGCCGGTTACCGGACAACTGTGTTGGATTACCGGACAATCACCCCCTTCCACGGTTACCGGACAAAGGCACCCACTGGCGCCCGGACAATAACGCAATCTTCTCGCGGTTTCCCGGACAAATGAAGCTCTTGTTAATCCCTCTAATAGGAAGCCCTGAGCATTCTTTTATATAATTAAAGCACTGAAGCACTCAATACACAAGCTGATTCTGCCCCAATTAGTGGCCTAGTGCCCTAATCGCTCCAATGTGAAAGTCCCATTGCCTTTGTCTCAGGGGAACGCTTAACAGCCGCCTAGCCAGTTTTGTATAGTGTAATTACTTATGACAACCTAACTATCACTTGGTTCATCTATGGCTTCCATCCTCCGCGGGGACGGACCCGCACAGTCTTACTTCACAGCTGAGTTGCAGATTACTTAAAGCTTGAGTCGTATATACATATTACGTCTATTGTGTAGGAAATGGCTTGGGGCTTTGAGAGGCTGCTTCTATGCAAATGGGACGCGGTCAACGTCGTCAACTCGCTGTCAACCCGTTGCTCGCGGTTGCCGCAAAGGCGTACCATGGCTTTTCACCGGAGTCCTATACCTTTTCTTATGGCAGCAAAATAATAATGCGTCGGTGGGCTGCGAGTTTGCCATCAAGCAAGGTGGCTTGCTTGCGATGATTAAATTGCACATCAGCACGCGTCAACTCGGGGAGGCGCTGGCATCCTGGCTATTCATCGCTGCAATTACGTGGCAAGCGTGCTCAAGTTGTGGCAGGAGCCCAAGTGGAGGCGGTCATTCCTCGGTAAGGACTCATACAGCCAGGGCCAGGACAACTGATGCGGCCGGGGGCGCCCAAGTACCTGGCGAGGGGTTTGCGAGGGGTCTGCCTGTTTATCTTGACCATGGTTAGGTGGGGTCAGCTCCTGCGCCTGAGGTGCGCTGGCGTGTGAGGGCGCCCTTACTTCACACCCTTCGCAGTGAGATGTATGGCAAGCATGGCGTGCGCACCCCACCGCCACGTGAGTTTGTTGGGCTGCAGCGGGCCGCACACAATCAGCCAGCTGCAGGCTGCAGATCTGTGATGACCATGGTAGTTGCACGCCTTGCTGAGACCGACACCGAACTAATCCTTGCTTCTTCCTCGCATTGGTTACACAGGAGCCAGGTCCAGCAGGCCGGGGCTAACATTAGCCAGGGATGAACAACCCTAATCGTTAACTGGTTTTACTGGTGAGTGCGAAATACTTGGGCGCATTTCGGTAGGAACTATCGGACGTGCACTGGGGATGCGCCAGCACTCACAAGAAGGGGTTTGCCACCGCATACATGTAAGGAAGCTAGGAAAGCGTCACCATGTTAGTGAGCATAGACTGTAGCCACAACGGTTGCTTGTACTCTTTCTATGTAATCAGCCGCACGTGCTTCAGGTAGGGTGTGTGCACACACATAGCAGTAGCAGCACGCAACTCACGGTGAATTCCTCCACACTCCTTGCATACAGGGCAGTCGTTACATCATTGTTCAAGAAGCCGCTGCTTTGTGCCGGGGACATGGAGCAGCTAGCTATCTAGCAACACTAGACGGGACGCTAGATAGGGAGCAGGCAGAGGCACACGATGAAAGTAAGACGAGTGAGGAGTCAGAGTGGCGTTTGGCACTGAGGAAGAGGAGAGTATGAGGATGTCAAGCAAGGAGAAATATGTGGAGGTGGGGTCGATGCAGGAGGGGAAGTTGTGTGGGGTGCTAGAATGCATTTGATTGGTACTGAACATGATAATGCTCCATCCTAAATGAGGGTGGAGCAAGCTGGTGATGCTGCAAGCCTTCCCGGACAATTGTCCCCGCCGTCCCCGGACAATGTCGCTGGTTTCCGGACAATCACGAAAGGTTACCGGACAATTGCAAAAGGTTACCGGACAATCACGAAAGGTTACCGGACAATCGCAAAAGGTTACCGGACAATTGACCCCAAGCCTTCCCGGACAATCGCCCCCGCCGTTACCGGACAATGTCGCCGGTTACCGGACAGTTATTTTCCGGACAAATTGTCCGGAAAATAAGTCCAATTGTCCGGCTACGGAGGGGGTGTATTGTCCGGTCACGGAGACCCCTATTGTCCGGTAACGCCGACCCCCCCTTTTCCCAGAGTGTCAGGGGTGCACCACGGTGGTATGCATGCTGAGGTAGGACGTGCAAGTATATATGCCGGGCTCGAAACCTCCGCACCGATTGTCCAGGCACCAGGAATAAATGACTGGCGCAAAGGCGTGCACAAGCGAGCAGCGCTAGGAAGCATTACGGACATGCTCTAAATTGCGAAACGAAAACGTAAGCACGCCACCAGACGTGGAAGTCGTGTCTCGCAAGCAGCAGGAGACGGGGGTGAGCGGTAAAGCGAAATGCGCGGCCACATTACCTCCGAGAGACGGTAACCGCTGATATGAGCCGGCCCAAGACCGCCAGGAGGCTGTAAGCTATACTGTTTGAACTGCTGGGCTGACGGCGCGCTGGGCTGGCGCAGCCTGGCTCGAGGTGTGACCAACCTGAAAATCGCCAGCGCCACCGGTGTCCAGCACGACATGCGAGGGAGGAGAAGAGAGAAATAAGCGTAAAGGAAAAACCATGGAAGCCATGAAGCAGCAGGCAAGGCAGCAAAGCGCGCAAAGACAGGCGAGGAACCCGCGAGACGGTGCGGTGCTGGGCTGAGGCTGTGCTGCGGGACGGCGGGTGCTGACCTAGAACTAAGGCAAGGCACTGAGAAAGCAATCATGCAAGAAAGTAACAAAGTACTGACGCGGGGCGGCCAACAGAAAAAGAGCAACGCGCGCGTTGCATGGCGCAATCCCGGTCGTACGGCATGCGGCATGGGCGATGCGAATGCGGAGCCGTGCAAGGACGGGCACAATGGACAGGAAGCAATTGCAGGACAGCGACGGGTGCGGACCGCATTGCGGTTCCCCACACCCGTCAGGAAGCAGTGTGCAGCGACATTCCCGCTGATGAGTAAGTTGTTGCACGCCAGGAGCCCCGACATGCCGCATTTTATGAAATTTAGCCCTAGTTCAAGTTATCTTTAGATGACCCTCACAGCGCCCGCGACGGAGAATCGCCCCTTTATTTGCGATCGGCGCACGTACGGTCGCTGCCGCGGTCGCTTGGCCCCGACACGTCGCATTGACTTAATTACAGCTTCAATTTGAATTGTCTTCTTAGCACGTGAATAGCGAACACAGCGATGCCAGCGACGAGAAAGCCCCTCTGCCGGCGGCTGCTGGCGAGGTCGATTGTGGCGTATGCTCGCTTGCGAGGTTTACTAAATAAATTTAAGTTGTAAATTATGGTGTCTTATTTCCATGCAGCTCTGTAGTGGCAAAGAAAGGAGACAGAACGCGGAGCAAAAATGCAACATTGTACACGTCGCTGTCGCCTTGGGTCCCGGGGCTTCTACAATGTCGTAAAGCGTCCAAAAAGTGCAATAGGCAATTCTATGGCTTTTTGACACAGTGTCGCTCGGCGTCTGCTGCTGTGAACTCGGTGGGGACCGTGCGCGGACTCGCTTCCAGCAGAATTTGCGGCCAAAAAATTCCCGTCTGGGGTGTATATTCAGCGACCCAGGGTCGTTTTTGGGTCCGGTTTCGTTTCTGACTAGGCAGCACAACAACCAACACATACAGGGTTGTCCCACACGGGTATGACGCCGCCGGTTCAGGGAGGGGCGGAATCGTGTCCACACGTGTTTCTCTGCACACGCGGTACTTTAGCCCCTGCCGCTCAGGAAATAGCTATTATAGCATATGAGGATCTTAAGTCCTGACAGGCAAGTCAATTTATGAGGGTCGCTGTCACCAAATTTCGCGAAGCATGCTTACGCTACAGTCCGTCTTTTTGGCCGCGGAATGTATTTTTAGTCTCCATGTTGATATTTTAGACGACGGCAGTTGCAAGCGGTGTCAAAGCCACTCAACTATGGAAGCGAAAGAAGCATGTTGACCGTGACAGCACCGATTTCCCTAAAAATAAATGATATGGGACCCTCATAACATAATAACGTTATGGATAAGTTGCGGGGCTCTAATAGCGAGGTCGGCCTGACGGTCGTGCCGGACCGTGCCGACATGGCAAAATGCACCCCCCGGACAAAATGCCTCATAGCAGCTAGGTACGATGCTGTTCCAAAAGATCCACGTGCGCCGCGGGTAGCTAACGCACCTGCCGCCAAAGTTTGGTATTGGAACAACATCGTAAACCCTGTCAAAACCGCCGTGCCGTTTGGCCCCTCCCCCAGACCGGCGTCATACCCGTGTGGGGTTGTCCCCTCTGTATGTAACACCGCAACAATCACAACCAACACAAGGAAGCTTTGTGGCGGGTGGCCGCCAATGCGTGCTGGGCGTTCCCACAAAATGCTGCTAAACGTTTGCGTGGTCAGCGTGTGGTTCCGTGTCGTGCGTGTGCTGTAGATATGCAGGACGCACGGCGATCGGCGCCATTGGTTCTGGGATTGTCGGGTGGCACTGGCCTTGCGTGAGAATGGGCCTCGAGGCGAGCTCGCTATGGGCGCAGAGCCTGAGGACGCACTGCACACGTTCTCTCGTGCCGACTTGTGGCTGGCCTCGCCGCCTGCGGGTCTAGTTCAGCCTGTGTGGGATGTCTTGTGCCTTGCTGCAATGTCTGCTTTGGACTTGGGTAGGCAACGTGTAATCATGGCTGGCCTTGCTGCCAAGCGCACGTTGCCGTCTGCGCACGTGCCCCGCGCGCGTTGGCCTTGATGTTGTGACGGATTCCTGGGGTCGGCTGCAGACGTTTGTTAGTTTGGGTCTCCCCTGGTTTGGGTATTCCCCCCAAGAATTGGGACACGGTGTCGCCTTCTCACCCCTTCATGGCTTCTGGCGGTGGTGGTCGGATGGAGTTGCGGCTGCCGTATGATTGCGAAACACCGCCTCCGTCGCCGTGAGCTCATACATCTTGTGACGCGTTGGTATTGCAGTGCCTCTGCTTCGTGCTGCCGCCTGGTACCTGGACGCTTGCGCCCTGGTTAGGTTAGGTTGTACTGGTAGGGTGTACTGTTCGCCTTTGTACTGTGCGGTGATCCCACTCTTGGAATTGTGGCAGCGGTGCAATCGGCGGGGCTCTGGCGGGTTACGGCTTGGCTAGGATTCGCTGTGCGCGGAGTCACACGGACCATGGTGGCGGGAGGGTTTGCAGCAGCTTCCGACGGCCCTTGTGTGCGTGCACACTCGGGTTGTCCCGTCTGTAATTCCGCAACCATAGTGAAATCATAGTGTGTGCTGGTTTGTTAGTCCACAGTGATCCATCCGCCCTTCTCTCAATCCAAGGGTAGCCCTCATGAAGTAGGCATGGGCATCCAAGGGTAGCCCTTTGGGATGCTTTCCCACCCCCTCGGTTCAAGGCCCAGGCATATCCTAGCCCAAGAATCAGCTACTATCACACGTTTTGTAAGCGTAGGGTGCGCTACACGCCCTACATACACACGAGGGAATGGCCGGAATGCTAGTAACGCCCAGAGGGTGCCAGACACGCGTGTGCGTTTCACACGGCGGAGTGTCTCAACAGTCCCCATTAATTGCATAAATTCAGTGTTGCGGTAAACGCGTTGGTCAAAATCGTTTGATAATGTTTGACCAGGGCTGGTGCAGCAGGGACATCGTTTCCAGGGCCGCAGATTACGGAGCCGTGCTGGCCGGTTGTGAAACGCACAATGCCAGCCTGATTGCAAACCCAAACGTTTAAACAAGCCGCCAAACGATTTCGTTTCAAACGAAAACGACTACCAAAATGAGCGTTTACCGCAACACTGCATAAATTGCATAATGCGGCGAACTGCGTACGTCTGCCGCCGGTTTTTGGGGTCCTAGGCATGCCATCTATGCTGTGTGCTCCTATAAGCCCCGTGGTCACTATATCTTCCTCATATAGCCGTGTGAGTTGAGTGTTACAGGTGGTTCCGTGTGCGAGTACAATCACCGCGAACGGTTGGTGAGATGCGTTGCCCATTCAATAGCAACGACGTCAACTCCCAGTCGGTTTCGCATTTCGCATTTCGCATTCGCGATTTAGCGCATGTCCGTATACGCTGCTGCATGCCTCCAAGCGGGTAACCCCACGGGGTAACCCCTAGGGGGAAAAACCGTGTCCAAATCCTGCCAGGCCCCTGGAGGCCCCTCCGGAACCATCTGTCTAGCCCGACACCGCGGCTACCCCCCACAAGCCACAGCCGCGGTGGCGGGCGAGACAGATGGTTCCGGAGCCGGTGTTTCGCTCTTGCATGCCGCAGTGGCTGGGGGTCTTTTTCCGCCAGCCAAACCGGGGCACGCCGGGAGGGGTCCCGCCGAGCGAATCTGACCTACAGAGTTTGATGCCGGCGTTTACATGTTTACTTATGGGACAATCATTGGTAGATTTAGCTAGGGAAGGAGCCCGAATCGCTGGTCGGCGCTCAGGTCGATCGGTAAAGTTGACCGATCGAAGCCAATGCATGCAACATCATGCCCAGGGCAGATTTTTGCCCCTGCCCAGTTGCCGTCGACATACAGTCCCACAATAATGCTGTATGTTGCATGGAACAGGCCGAAATGACCTGGTCGGCAAAATTGACATTTAATTGTTCGTGCGTTGGCCCCAGCACCTCGTCGATATAGAGCCCCTGGGCGTGGCATGCGTTATATATTACGCCTAAGGACTACTTGAGCAAGATTTGGGGGTGCTGGACACGGACCTGCCCTAGGGTCCTACCTACCTCCCCGCCGCCGAGTGGTGCCCGCTTGGCTGCCTCACCCATCCTAGCCCTGACCCGCCCACTCAAAGGCTGCCGACAGCTCCAATAGATCGCCAACGGTCTTGACCCGCCCACACTAAAATATCTTCAAATTCTGACTCCAGGTGCGTGTGCTTCCATGCCATTCCATTGCTTGAAGCTGGAGCGAAGGATGGACGGCGGGTTTCCCTGTGCCGCCGTTACCCAGCCAGCAGGGTCCAGGTTTGAGTCGGTCCGGGTGAACACAAATGCTGGGCTCCGGCACATTCATAATTCCTGCGCATATTCTTTCGAGCAGGGGGCAGTCGGGTTTCACAATCAATTCGTCCCATGATAGGTTGTTTGCCTGTTGTTGCTTGCGCGCGGTCAGCAGCGCCAGTGAATGTGCCAGTGGATGATGTAGTCGCATAACATTGCCTAAGTTGTATGCCCCGGGTGGGTTAACTTGCAGCAGTCGAGTCCGTTCGACCGCCGCATCCTACCTGCTATATATACCGTTAGTTATACACCCCGAAAGCCCAGCCAAGCATGTCGAGCTCTGATATGCTGTGTGATTGGTAGCAGCAGGCCGAAGCCTCCTGCTTTGATGGGTAAAAATACTGTGGCTAACACGTGGGAGACGTGCGCACGCGCGAGAAAACTATTCCTGCACGCGACTATACCTACCTCTACCTATAGCTACCAAGCAAAGCTGCCGCGTTGCTGATAATACGTCCTAAGGACCCATCCGTGGTTAAACCATCATATTCAATTTTATACAATGTTTTGCTTAGTGTCAGACGGCTGCGGCTCGTATAAAGATCGATAGTAGGCAGGTCCGCCCGCTGTATGTCCGCCCATTCCTGCAATCCTGTTCATACATGCGTTAGCCTTCTCAAAGCTCTGGGCGACGTTAGCAGCAGGTGCCCGTATGGGGCGGGCCAGCGTGGTTTTCGAAATGACGTACGCACTTGCGTGCGGGTGACACACGTTTTAGGAAAACAGAAACGGGCACAACACCCAAACGGACGAGCGTGGCGAAACCTGCTGTCGTAGTCGATCGAACTCGCGAGTTCAAAGTCGCGGGTGTAACCCCTCCAATCAACCGCTACTTGCACACCGCAATGCATACATACATAAAAGTCAGCAGCTTGGTGACACGCGCACTTTGAGGGCGTGATAGACATTCATCTTGGAGCGCCTTTCATACTCTCATCCTCTTTCGCTTACAGATTTCGCTCTTCCCTGGCTGGTCAAGTTTATCTCGCTCGCTTGATCTATCGATTCCAACCACACGTCCAATATCCTCATACATTCGACAGCAATCCATCATGTGGCGCTCGCTTGGCAGCCGCGGCGCTCTGCGGCGTCGCAGCTGTCCTCACTTTCAGCACGGCGGACGCTCGCAAAGTCTCGCTCCATACATCGTGTCGATCGGGGGGCTTGCTTCGGTCGTCAGCTGCTTCAGCAGAATCAGTCGACCTGCACCTACGACGGCAACTCTCAGTTCTGCCAGGATTTCTATCGCAACTGCGCACGGATGACTTGCAGCAACGGTTTCATCATCCACAATAATCTTGTGGTGGGCTTGGTGGGCAAGACGTCCACCTACTCTTGGTGAGGACATGCACGGTTGGCAAGCTGTTGCCTTGTTACATAGGTCCGCCGCGTACTGAGGCAATGCGGAGTTGGTTGGGCGGCGTGTGCAGCAGGGCAACTCGCCTCCCTGGGGGCCATACAGAAGGAAGCACCCGCCCGCGACTGACTTGCCCACATGCACACTATTCACACATTAATATCCGCAGGGCTGCCTGCGTCAAGCAGACCGGCGCTCCCTGCGGCCCCATCCCAACTACCGCACCCACCTGCAACCCAGGCCCCAAACCTGAATACTGCTGCAACAATGTCGGGACGGGCCCCAGCTCGATCTACTCGATCGGTGGGCTATGCCGTCGACCCCGGAATGGTCGGCACCTCGGTCGGCATCCAGGTCCACGACGGCGGTTCGTTCAGAAACAAGGGCGCGGAACAGTGCAGCTACTCTGTCTACGCCACAATTCCCATCGGAGATGACGGCTGCGACGGTGGCACAGGCCAGTGCCAGGTGTGTGAGACCCGCTTCACCGTGCCCGAGGGGTGCTTCCCCTCCCCCCCTTCGCCGCATCCTCTTTCGCCCGCCCCTCCTTTGCCCGCCCCTCCTCCGCCCGCCCCTCCTTCGCCCGCCCCTCCCTCGCCCGCCCCTCCCTCGCCCGCCCCTCCCTCGAGCTCGCCCGCCCCTCCTTCGCCCGCTCCCCCTTCCCCTGAGCCTCCCTCGCCCGCCCCTCCTTCGTCCGCCCCTCGAGCTCGCCCGCCCCTCCTTCGCCCGCTCCCCCTTCCCCTGAGCCTCCGTCGCCCGCCCCTCCTTCGCCCGCTCCCCCCTCTCCTGCTCCTCCTTCGCCCGAGCCCCCGTCGCCCGCTCCTCCCTCCCCTGCTCCTCCCTCCCCCGAGCCCCCGTCCTCTGAGCCTCCTTCCCCCGCTCCTCCTTCCCCCGCTCCTCCCTCGCCCGAGGCCCCGTCGCCCGCTCCTCCCTCGCTACCCTCGCCAGAGCCCCCATCGCCTGCTCCTCCTTCCCCTGCCCCTCCGTCACCTGCTCCGCCTTCCCCTGCTCCCCCCTCGCCCGAGCCTTCCCCGCCTGAGCCCCCGTCACTTGAGCCCCCGTTGCCTGCTCCTCCTTCCCCTGCCCCTCCGTCACCTGCTCCGCCTTCCCCTGCTCCCCCCTCGCCCGAGCCTCCCTCGCCTGAGCCTCCGTCGCCTGAGCCCTCGTCGCCTGAGCCCCCGTTACCTGCGCCCCGGTCGCCCTCTCCTCCTTCCCCTGCTCCTCCCTGAGCTTCCCTCGCCCCTGCCTCCCTCCCCTTTAAAGACATGCGCTAAATTGCGAAACGAAAGCGAAAGCACGCCACCCGATGTTGATGTCGTGTCTCGCAAGCAGCATGAGGAGGGGGTGAGCGGTAAGGCGTAGTGCGAGGCCACATTACCTCCGAGAGACCCTTTGGGGGGGGGGCGGACCCCGTGTATGCCAATCTTGTAAAATAGACATGCGAGGCCACCCTCAGGCACCCAATGATGCAACACCTTACATGTTGCTGCAGGAGCGTAGCCATTTGGAGCGGTGGGAACTTCCTGAAACAGGGCATGGAGGGAGGTGGGGTGGAATGGGCGAACAAACATTACCTTCATACGCTACCCTACGGTACAATCCTTTTGCCCCCCCCCCTCCTGCCCCAGCGGCCCAGCCAGCCAACCCCTGACGCACAAACCCGCATCGTACACCCTTGCTTGAGCCCCACCCACTTTGGTGTAAAACCCTCGAGCCCACCCCTGCTCGAGCCCTACCCATTTTCGTGCAAGTTGGTGTCAACTCTCCTTTTGGCAGGCGCTATCGCACTGTGCCGAGTCCCTAACTGAAGTCCTGTGCCAAGTAATCACCGTCATCTGCACACACGCAGCCAGGGCAGTGCATCAGATGTGTGGCGTCATATAATCACACATGTGTCTGAAGCCGTTCCGTTCAGAGTCGCTGCGGTGGGTGCGGCTTGCCAGACACACACGTGTCCGTGACACATGCCAACTGCCAGCCCGATCGACATATCTGGCTATCTATGGTGTAGGGAACGCCTGGAGGGTCGAACTCCTTCCTGGCTGCTTCTAACTGTTTCCTGGGACTCTACGACAAGCCCTGCATGCTGCGTTAGTTGGGCGCGAGTTTGAAGGCCCGATGACGATATCTTCAGGGGCCCCCGTCCCCCATACGGCGGTAGGTAGGATCGGTAGAAGGACCCCCACCCCATCCCCTGCCCGAGGCTGCGTTGGTTGGAGCGCTCAGGGAGCGTCTGATCAGGGGGGGTGTGGTTAGTTACCAGCCCAAACTAAACCAATCTAAAGGAAGCGGAGTTGAGTAATGCAATTAAGGTAATACAACGAAATACTCGTTAGGTTGAAGCAGTCGAAGAAGACGTGTGGAGTGCGCCGGCGACTAGAAATGCCACCCGAGCTCGGCGGCCAGACACAGAGACGTCTCGCACAGGCAGTAGGGCAAACACCACGACTTACCTGGCGACCAGGAAAGCAGCCCCGACGCCAGGTAGCACGCGCCGGGCCAGAAGCGTGACATGTGAAAAAGGGAAGGAGCAGGGTTCGAAAGGGAGGGTTGGACAATTAGGGCGATAGGCACTATTAGTCCCTAATGGGGGCCAAATTTATATCTTTTCCCTACTGCACACTACCGCCTACATATCAAATGCGCCGGCCCTACCGACGGAACCTTTCAGCCTCCCATTGCCCCCACAACCCCCACCGACCCCCACAGCCCCCATCGCCCCACAGCCCCCACAACCCCCAACGCCCCTGCGACCCCCATCGGCCCCACAGCCCCTTACACCCCCACAGCCCCCAACAACCCCACAACCCCCATCAGCCCCACAGCCCCTACGACCCCCATCGACCCCACAGCCCCTGACGCCCCCACAGCCCCCACAACCCCCAACGCCCCGACAAACCCCATCGGCCCCAACACCCCCACGGGCCCCACAGCCCCACCGGCCCCACAGCCCCCAACGCCCCTACAACCCCCATTGGTCCCACAGCCCCTTACACCCCCACGGCCCCCATTGGCCCCACAGCCCCTTACACCCCCACAGCCCCCATCAGCCCCACAGCCCCTTACGCCCCTACAACCCCCAACACCCCCACAACCCCGATCGGCCCCCACAGCCCCTGACGCCCCCACAGCCCCCAACGCCCCCACAACCCCCACAGCCCCTTACGTCCCCACAACCCCCATCCGCCCCACAGCCCCTTACGTCCCCACAACCCCCAACGCCCCCACAACCCCCATCGGCCCCACAGCCCCTGACGCCCCCACAGCCCCCAACGCCCCCACAACCCCCACAGCCCCTTACGTCCCCACAACCCCCATCCGCCCCACAGCCCCTTACGCCCCCACAACCCCCAACGCCCCCACAACCCCCATCGGCCCCACAGCCCCTTACGCCCCCACGGCCCCCATGGGCCCCACAGCCCCCAACGCCCCCAACGCCTCCACAAACCCCATTGGCCCCACAGCCCCTGACGCCCCCACAACCCCCATCGGCCCCACAGCCCCTTACACCCCCACAGCCCCCAACGCCCCCACGGGCCCCATCGACCCCACAGCCCCTGACGCCCCCACAACCCCCATCAGCCCCACAGCCCCTTACGCCCCTACAACCCCCAACGCCCCCACAACCCCGATCGGCCCCCACAGCCCCTGACACCCCCACAGCCCCCAACGCCCCCACAACCCCCACAGCCCCTTACGTCCCCACAACCCCCATCCGCCCCACAGCCCCTTACGCCCCCACAACCCCCAACGCCCCCACAAACCCCATCGGCCCCAACACCCCCACGGGCCCCACAGCCCCTTACGTCCCCACAACCCCCATCCGCCCCACAGCCCCTTACGCCCCCACAACCCCCAACGCCCCCACAGCCCCTACGACCCCCATCGACCCCACAGCCCCCACAGCCCCCACAACCCCCCAACGCCCCCATAAACCCCATCGGCCCCAACACCCCCACGGGCCCCACAGCCCCACCGGCCCCACAGCCCCCAACACGCCCGTACAACCCCCATTGGTCCCACAGCCCCTTACGCCTACGGATAATGCCTACGGATAAGTGGTCGGCCGGACGAGTTTAGGACTTAGTCGATGAGCCCGGATTCGGTCCACTAGGGCGGCCGCGAGCTCCTATAAAGTAAGAAGTATCGATCGATCGGGTGAACGGTTAGGCGGCAGAAGTCACGGTGGAGACGTTGGCGTGCAGGTGGCACGCCCCTGAAGTCCAGAGCAGTTCGCTCGTGACCCGGGTCACCAGGTCCTTCTTGTAACCATGCATTCTTACGCCCCCACGGCCCCCATTGGCCCCACAGCCCCCAACGCCCCCACAACCCCCAACGGCCCCACAAACCCCATCGGCCCCAACACCCCCACGGGCCCCACAGCCCCTTACGTCCCCACAACCCCCATCCGCCCCACAGCCCCTTACACCCCCACAGCCCCCAACAACCCCACAACCCCCACCAGCCCCACAGCCCCTACGACCCCCATCGACCCCACAGCCCCTTACGCCCCCACAGCCCCCACAACCCCCAACGCCCCCACAAACCCCATCGGCCCCAACACCCCCACGGGCCCCACAGCCCCACCGGCCCCACAGCCCCCAACGCCCCTACAACCCCCATTGGTCCCACAGCCCCTTACGCCCCCACGGCCCCCATTGGCCCCACAGCCCCCAACGCCCCCACAAACCCCATTGGCCCCACAGCCCCTGACGCCCCCACAACCCCCATCGGCCCCACAGCCCCTTACACCCCCACAGCCCCCAACGCCCCCACGGGCCCCATCGACCCCACAGCCCCTGACGCCCCCACAACCCCCATCAGCCCCACAGCCCCTACGACCCCCATTGTCCCCAACACCCTCACGGCCCGCACATCCCCCACCGGCCCCACAGCCCCCAACGCCCCTACAACCCCCACACCCCCCAACGCCCCTACGACCCCCATCAGCCCCAACACCCCCACGGGCCCCACCGCCCCCACCGGCCCCACCGGCCCCACAGCCTCTTACGCCCCCACAATCCCCACGGGCCCCTCAGCCCCCAACGCCCTACCGGCCCCACAGAACTAACGCCCCTACAAGCCCACTGCCCCCACCGGCCCTCCAGTGGTCAGGGGCGATAGGGGTGGTAGGGGCGGTAGGGGTGGTAAGGGCGGTAGGGGCGGTAGGGGTGCTTGGGGCGCTAGGGGCACTAGGGGCGGTAGGGGCGGTAGGGGCGGTAGGGGCGGTAGGGGCGGTAGGGGCGGTAGGGGAGGTAGGGGCGGTAGGGGCGGTAGGGGCGGTAGGGGCGGTAGGGGCGGTAGGGGCGGTAGGGACGGTGGGGGCTCTAGGGGCGCTAGGGGTGGTAGGGGCGCTAGGGGTGCTAGGGGCGGTAGGGGCGGTAGGGGCGGTAGGGGCGGTAGGGGCGGTAGGCGCGATAGGGGCGATAGGGGCGATAGGGGAGGTAGGGGCGGTAGGGGCGGTAGGGGCGGTAGGGGCGGTAGGGACGGTGGGGGCTCTAGGGGCGCTAGGGGTGGTAGGGGCGCTAGGGGTGCTAGGGGCGGTAGGGGCGGTAGGGGCGGTAGGGGCGGTAGGCGCGATAGGGGAGGTAGGGGAGATAGGGGCGGTAGGGGCGGTAGGGACGGTGGGGGTTGCGGATGTGCCCAACTAGCCCCATCCCATCACACCCACTGGCCCTACCACCCCTACGCACCCACTGGAGGGCCGGTGGGGGCAGTGGGAGTTTTACGGGCTGTGGGGCTGGTGGGGCCGTTGGGGGCTGTGGGGCTGGTCGGGGTGTTGGGGGCTTTGAGACTGTAGGCTGTTGGGCTGTAGGGTGTGAGGGGCTGTGGGGCTGGTGGGGGCTGGGAGGCTGGGGCTGGAAGGGAGCCTGTCGAGGAAGCTGTGGGTGCTTCAGGTGATGGCGGCATTTTGGCTTCTAAGTCAGCTAGGGTGGCTGTGGGGTCGGTGGGGTTGTGGGGTCGGCGGGGGTTGTGGGGGCAGTGGGGGTTCGTCGGTAGGGCCGGCGCATTTGAAATGTAAGCGGTAGTGTGCAGTAGGGAAAATATATAAATTTGGCCCCCATTAGGGACTAATAGTGCCTATCGCCCTAATCGTCCATTTGTGTCGAAAGGGCAAGGCACAGTGAAGGGGCCGAGGCGCGGCGGTAGAAGGAAAAAGGAAGTAGACAGCACAGACTATGTACACACGGGCTCAGGTGGCAAAAGAGGGGCGGGCAAGGAGAGGGGCAGATTAAGTGCGAAGTACCATCCATGGATGGGGTAGGCAATGGTGCGGGCGGTGAGGGAGGTTAGCAGCGTAGAAGTGCGGCAAGCAGTGTGCGGGCCGCGTGCGGCTCCCCACAAACACTGTGAGGGCTGCCCAGTGCAAGAGCGACCGCGGCAGCGACCCTGCGCCGCCCGCAAAGGCGCGCTTCTCCGACGCGGGCGCTGTGAGGGTCATCTGAAGATAACTTGAAATAGGGCCAAATTTTATAAAATGCGGCATGTCGGGGCTCCTGGCGTGCAACAGCTTACTCATCAGCGGGAATGTCGCTGCACACTGCTTCCTAGCGCCGCTTGCTTGTGCAAGCATTTGCGCCAGTCATTCATTCCTGGTGCCTGGACGACCGGTGCGGAGGTTTCGAGCCCGGCATATATACTTGCACGTCCTCCGCATGCATACCACCATGGCACCGCCTGCTGGTCATGTATGCCGTCCCATCAATCCCTCCCACGCACCTAGCTACCCCGTACACCCCTCCATCCCTGTCAAATGAGTGCTATACGTCGCTTCGTGTGGCCGAGGGGGGGGGGGTCGACAGGGGGGCGGCGCCCCCTTGTCCCTTCCCGGGGGGTGCAGGGGGGCTGGCCCCCCTGCGGAAACAACATCAACATCTGCCCGCAAACACCTCACCCTTGCTCCTCGCTCACTCACACTCCCCGGATCCTGGCCTAGATGCAGCAACCTCCCGGACCCAGATCATTGACATGAGATGTCGGCATGTCACCTACCCAGCCACAGTCCAAACTCGCGGTAAACCCCAGTCCAATTGCGGTAAACCAACCGAGAGCATATTATTGGTGCGCGTCGCTATGCGCTTAGCCTGTTTCATTGTTGGCTGGGGTGGGTCAGGCCCGGGGACATTTCCATGGATAGAATTTTGCACATGTCGAAGTCACGTGCACGACCGGCAAATCGCACAGCGTGATAGAGCACATCAAGAGCAGTCGATTGGCACCACTCCGGCATTAAATGGAGGGGTAAAACCACACGGTTTTGTCCATGGGGGTCGGTCGGTCGGTCGGGGGGTCCGGGAATTTTTGTGGCCTGGGGTCAAAAAAGTTTGTTTCTACCCCCCCCCCTGCCCATCCACCCACCGACCCTGAACCAAATGCTCTCGGCAAGCTCTTTCTTTGATACTATACCCCCACTCCATCCCCGGTCATTTACGTCATTCGGAACGGAGGGTGGGAAAGATGCGTGGGCGGCGCATCTTGGGGACCGGGTCTGGTCCGGCATCTAGTCCGCCGGCGCATCTTGTGCCCCCACGCACACGCATCTTGACTGTCTGGGCCGACCCCACCGGCGTATCTGAGTTGCACTGCCCACGCATCTTGGGTATGTGGGCCGACCCCGCCGCTGCATCTCGGGTCCCCTGCACACGCATCTTAGGTATGTGGGCCGACCCTGCCGCTGCATTTTGGGATTGCTTTGTGCCATCCCTGCTGTCCATCCCTGGCACCCTGCCGAGAGCCATACCCACCCGCCCGGATGCGTCTCCAAGTGAAGCGTGATTACAGCGAAGCCGGTTGCTGGTGTCCACGATCGGTGCCGTGACCTGGGTTGGGTATGCAGGTACTAGGTGTGCCTGTGCCAGTCGCATGTGTGTGCAGCCAGTCCACCATAATATATTTCTATTGATGCCTGGCTATGTAACACGGCTACTCAAGCATAGTTCCTTTATGGCGGTCCCTCGGTCGCGTGTTTGTCTATTTTCGGGCAGCTATAGAGTAGCACGGTCTTTCGGGACGCTTTACGGACACGCGCTTGTTTGTGGGCGCTTCCACGCACACACCTCTTGCATACCCTGCTGTTGCCTTTTCCTCCTGTCCGCATGTCCGCATCCTTCCTACGCTAGACATCCATCCTGTCACGACCCATCCATGCACCCATCCGGCCAGGAACCCCTGCATCCGGCCCATGC
The DNA here is from genome assembly GCA_016834595.1 of Chlamydomonas schloesseri. Classification (NCBI taxonomy): domain Eukaryota; kingdom Viridiplantae; phylum Chlorophyta; class Chlorophyceae; order Chlamydomonadales; family Chlamydomonadaceae; genus Chlamydomonas; species Chlamydomonas schloesseri. The sequence continues at coordinate 1,138,894 of JAEHOD010000030.1, forward strand.
TAAGCCACCAGCGGCTGAGTGCTTGCCTGGTTGACAGAAAAACAAAGAGAGTACCGAGCGCCACATCAATGTCTGTGGCACTGCGAGCGCGCTTTGAACCCACACCAGCCATGCCAGCAGCAAAGCAAAACAGCTCAGCAGTAAGGTGTCATCGAAAATGCGCTCGACCCCCTACCCCCCTTTACCCCCTTGGCCCGGACACCGCCGCTAGCAAAAATCCCACCCACACAAGGGGTGTCGGCTTCGTACAGCTGGAAAATGGTCCGAGCCCCAATACAGTCACGGGGTGGGTGGCTGCTTTAAGGGAATGAGCTGAAGGCCCATGCCGGCGATGCGCAATCTTGGGTTCATGGACTCGGCCGCGTGTGTGTGAACCCCACACGCCATCCACGCGAGTCAAGGGTCACCTTGCTGCCAATCCCAAACACTCGTAGCCCTCTACCGCGCTCCAGCCCTCCCCGATGCCCGACGCTCCTCGGGCCAGGCACAGGGTGGGAGCGACCTCGGGGCTCCTCGGCGTTTCAGGAGGGGCGACAGACATGGCTTCGCAAATAACCACAAACCGGGGCATTAGTTCCCCGCATTGATTGCAACCAACGTAGCTTGCTTTATAGGCCCTATAAACGCGGGCGCAGGTGACTACCCTCGCGACCTCGCAAAAGTGATTTGATACATGGACGCGAGAATGCATTTCCCACTCCGCCCGAGTTTCCCAGCTGTACAAAGCTGACACCCCTTGTTCGGGGGGCCCTTAGGGCAGTTTCGAACTTGGCATGCGAAGCCGGCTTCGACCCCGCCGAAACCGGCGGGTCAAAACCGACCCCGAAACCGAGTCGCGAAGCCGCCCCCCCCCCGGCTTGTTGGACTTCTCAATCCTGCCTAAAATCTCGCCTCTCGACATTTTATTAGCAGAATGCAGTATTGCTTGAAACAATTGCAACGTGTGTGTACCAAACACGTCGCGAAGCTTAACACCTGTGAAGGTGCAGGTGCGTGTTAAATTATCGACCTCGGCTTAATTGCTTGCCCGTTCGAGCACTAATATATTTCGCCTCGAATATCACGTTGCATACGCGATATGGTGGTGCCGCTCCTGGACTTCAACGGCTGTGGGTAGCAGCAGGAAACGCATGTAAAAGAAACGAGGAGCGAGAACCGACCATTGTCCCGAGCAAATGTTCGTTCATTTGATGCTTTCTTTTGCAAGCTATAAAGCAGCTCAGGCAGATTTCGCGACACCGCAGGAGCCCGTCTGGCATGCAGGGGAACAGTTGTTCGGCGAAGCTTATGCTTTACCTTGTAAGCAAGCTTATTATGATACGATTTTAGGATACCTACTTATGCACTTGTTGGCTATTGGCGAAGGGGCGCTGCTTGGCGATGTCGAACTCCCACTCACGTTTTACCAAGAATCGCTGCAGGCACGGCATTGGTGCATTCATAAGGGAGCATAGGACCTTTATGACGGGGACCGGGGCGCTGTGGGGCCTTCACGAAGTAATGGCCCCACGGGCGCACCCGGGTGCGAGCGATAAGCCGTCGCTCGCTTGTCGGCTCCCCGGAGCATACTATGCAAATTAAGACGTGCGGTGCTATCAAGAGGCCACTGTCCACTTGGAGCTCGTGTGCATGTGCGACTTCTCGGGATGTGTCCTGGCGCCCCCACCGGGCCCAGGGGAGACCCTCCAGTCCTTACGGACTGCGAGCTCGGCGTGTCCTTTCTTGTAAACACGCAATCTTACGGATATGCGCTAAATTGCGACTGCGAAAGTGCTTCCTTCTCAGTGCCCCCCCCCCCCGAATGAACTACCCCCCCTTCCCCTCCCGAACATGCCATCTTCGTTTGGTCTTTGGGTTGCAGGCGTGTTGAGCCGCACGCTGTTACGGACATGCGCTAAAATGCGAAGAGAGGAGGAGCCCTGCTGCTGGACGTGTGGCGGGCAGACTCATGCGTACCATGCCGTAACTTGCTAAGCGAAGCCTGCCACATTTCGCATTTGCATTCTAGCGCATGCCGGTATTTAGTGCCTGTCCGCTTCGCTCCCATTACCCAGTCCTGTGAAGAGGCTCGCGCGCCCCAAAGGCCCAATGACACTCAAAGTCTCAAACCCTATAGGGGCAAGCCTTGGTACTGCGTAGCGGTAGGTATTTTTTGCTTAAAAAGATATTTCTTGGGGGGCAAAGCCCCCCAAACCCCCCCAAAACCGTAGAAATGACCCGCATTTGCGCCCCAAAAACGTCTACGCGCCGTAGAAGGTTGCCACAGAAGCCCCACACTGCTTCTACGTGTGAGGCCATTTGAGGCGCAGGTTTCTACGCGTAGAAGGAAGATACGGGCGCGTTGAAGGAAGATGCGGGCACTGCCACAGGGGCTGGTACGCTGCAGCGACCGCATTTCGGGCCCGGGTCAGAAGCCTCCCCACAGCTGTAACACAAAATTGCTATGCGGCCCGGAGGCGGCCGTGCCGGTGTTCCGTTGCTGGACTACTGCGGTAAAGACACGGTTCCCCCGGCCTCGCCGGCGGTGACAACTGAGGGATGGGGGGTGGGGGTTCGGCGACAGGGACGCCTGCGACTAGGTGGGCTTTGCGCATGACACGGGTTCGTGGTTGCGCTCGCCGCGTGTCCGTCGCAGGACTGCGCGATGTTCGGTGGTCGGCCTCTCGGCCGGGAGCCTGCGGGGTTTTGTGTGTGTTTCGACGCCGCGAGTGACGGCAAGTGTGTGGGGGGAGTCGCGCCCGGGGTGGGGGGTGCCTGCTTTTAAGACCCACGCGCCCTGTGCCACCGGGGAGCTCTTCGTGAGCCCGGGTCCCTCCAGCCCAACCCTACCTAAGCACCCAGTCCCGCACGCCCAGCCGCCAGCCCATACAGCCACCAGCGCCCCCTGTCCCTGGCCTCTGAGCCCTGTGTCTCTGTCCATCCAGCCCAACGCCAGTATCACACGCGCAGCCGCCAGCCCATACAGCCTCCAGCGCACCCTGTCCCTGGCCTCTGAGCCCTGTGCCTCTGTCTCTCCGCTCTCCCCTGTCAGTAGCAGCTCCACTCTCCCCTGTCAGTAGCAGCTACCCCGCTCGTCCTGAAACACCTCCTCCGCAGTCCAGCCGTCAGCCTTAAATAATATTTGACCGCTTTGCGTGTGCATCTATGCATTGTCATAGCATGTGGGGGTGCGGGGCCGACCGCCCCGCACCCCTAAAGGCCTAAACTCTGAGTCTGAGCACGGAGGTGGTCTTCTATCAACCGCGCCTTGAAGTGTTATTGAAGTCCACCACAAACTTTGATTCATAGGTATGGCGCTATGAATGCGGGTTTACAAGAAGGAGACAGTGTGAACACTGTCTCGGGCACGGGCGCTATGCTAGGACTTTCCGAGAGGCGTCCTCTCCGTTGGGGACTGTTCCGAGGTGACGCCCCATGCAAGAAATACGCGCGAGTGTCACTGGAGGGCTTTATATGGCGAAGGCCCGGCCTACATATGGCGAAGTACAAGCACTGGATGGGTCTCTGTTTTGAAGGCCACGCACCACCAATGCACCACACACACATCACGACACCCATGCCGTACGAGATGCAGCGTGCCCTCATGCGGTTTAGGCTATGCTGCTGGCCCCTTGAGGCTAACCGGAATCATCACATTCCCAGAGAGCAAAGGATTTGTCGTCTGTGCAATATGGCTGTAGAGGACGAGAGGCACGTACTTTTAGGCTGCGAAGCTTACGCTGAGATAAGAGAGAGCTACGGACTTGTACCAAGTGTGGGTATGATAACCGTTATGAGAGAACGGGACCAGGTGAAGCTAGCTAGGTGTTTGCAGGATATCTGGACTAGGCGTTGTGAGAGGTACGCTGAACTTGTGTCGCACGGTGTGCCTCATACTGCTGCCACCAATGCTATCAGAGACGAGGAGCCTTTACGGCTCGTTTAGTCTCGTTACAGGATTTAGGAATGCACACTTCCAACCTGTAACAACAACAACAAATAATACGTGGCAGTCGCGGTTTGTGCCAGTATGATACTTTTTGCCGACGCAGCCACGCACGCACGCACGCACGCACGCACGCACGCACGCACGCACGGACAGGGGTGTTTTGGGGGGGCTTCGCACTTCATAATTGGTTAAACACCATCCATGGATGGCTACCCCCCCCCCCCGGGAGCAACTTGAAAAGCAGCAGACAATGAGGTTCAGCCTCTTCAGGGAAACTAGCACCTCCATAGCCGCGGCAACACGTTAACGACAATAACAACATTACCGTACTAGTCTTTGCGCAATCATGGCCTATGGGTCTTGCACCAGGGATTCGCCTTCGCCGGCCAAACCCAGTCGACGCAGCAGCAGCGAGCCATATAGCTTTGTTCACAATGTGTGCTTGTGTCCTCTATTGCGCCCCGTCAACTTAATGTGCCCGGAGCCGCATCGCCATACCCTCGGAAGCGCTTAGGCAACAAATAGCGGCACCTTAATACAGCATCCGCGGCTGAAGCAGTGCTAAGAGCTGCAAGCCATGAAGCTATCACGCATAGTGCACGCTGTTTTGCGACCAATTTATTTGCAACTGAAACCCGCGGCCCCGGGCGCCAGGAGGTTTCCTTAGGACCGGCTTTGCAAACAACCACCCCAAGCAGACGACAGGCACCACGCACGCTCTGCCGAAACAGTGAGTAACACGCTGCCAAACACTCCGGACAGCATGCGAGAGCGACCCCCTTCTTTGCACCTCTCCCCCGGAGCTGCTAGAAACAGTGCAAGGTACCATGCGGTTGACCGGCTGCGCCTCTGTGTCCGCCACCGCCCCCACCGCCTATCCCCAACCACCCGTACCTTCAATCGTTGCGGCTCGAACATTCAACGCATCTTTGCAACCAATACATATGCGGCTTCACCCCCTTCCTCTTCACTACCTTTGTTTTATTACAAGTGCTGACAAACCAAATGTCAATTGAAGCGTAGCGCGAGCGTTCCTGACAAACAAGCAACTGGAAGTTGGATCCAGGCTCAACAAATCTCTGGTCACGACCACGTGACACAACTGGCCAGCGCCACCTGAAGCGAGCCTCCTGAAGCCAAAATATGGATTATGGTTGCGCCACTCACACCGTTCATGGAGAAATGGCGACAACAGGGGCATCGCGTACCGTGCCATCACCGTGCAGCCGGTTTACCAAACGGCTTTCACATACACAAACACAATATGCCACTGCCATCCGCCAGCATAGTGTGCAGGGAGCCGATTCGTCTATCCGCATCATCCAAAGCAGCCGTCTCCATTTGCTGACAGGCTGGCCTTGCCTGGCGCCCGCGCGAGGGGCATGGGCAAAGAAACAGCCAGGTTAGCGAATAAGTACCGGCCCATACGCCTGAAGCACCGCGCTGGCAAACGCTGAAGATGACCACACGCGCAAAACCTCAAAGCCGACACTCTGAAGCTTAACGACATGCGGTTCTTAAAGCGCCGCCATCAACCAAGAAAGGGATCTTCCCTGCCGTCCACAAAGTCAAGATCGCAACCATACCAGCCGCAGTCACATTTGATATATTTGTAGCACCACACCGCGGCATACCACGATCCAGGCAAGCGCCCCGGCTTCTGTCAACGGAGGCAGTTACTCCTGGTGCTGCATCTCTCAGCGGCCTGAAGCTGGACAGCAGCCAGTGCTTGAAAACGCCTAGCAATGACGCAGTTGCACATGCATTGCGCGATGGCATGAATCTGCAGCGGCGCGGCTGTGAAACGACACATTCTTTCCGCCTGCAATGCGCTGAATGCAGCAGTGCAGTTGCGGGCGACTTTGTATGCACTGCGACATGCGATTTCAGTGGGCTCCAAAGCCCGCAGGCACATGCGTGCTTCCAACTCCCACTTCATGACCTCCCCACCTCCCCGTGTGCTCCCGCGCTGCCATGGTGGTGTGTGGGCGCACACTGCCCCGCCTGTGAGATTCCCCCATGATCGCCCAATCTATTCCCCTTGACGCGCTTCGAAGCCGTGCTGCCCTCAAGGCGCTGCTCTCACGCTCAGGGCTCGCGTCCGGATCTGGGGCTGGGCACCTGCTCCCTGCCTTTTTACGCCAACCCGAAGGCAGAGCCCGCCAGCCCCAGCTGCCTCATCAGCAGCGCCACCAGCAGGACCAGGACGGCCACTGCCGCTGCAGTGCCCGCAGCGGACGTGGGCGCGGGCGCGGGCGCAAGCCCGGGCGTGGGAGCACCAGCAGCCGCGGCGGCGGGCGCGGGGACAGCGCCAACTGCACCGGCGCGGCTACCAACGGTCTCGCCCGCCTCCGCCGCCGCCGCCACAGCCGCGGCCGCAGCCTCCTCCTTTTCCGTTGGAGCCACAGACTGCAACGTGCGCAGCAGCGGGCCCTCCTGCTGCTGGTGATGACGCAGGCGCTGCTCGGGCTCGCCGCCGCCGGGCTCGGCGGCCAGCGCGTCGGCCGAGGTCGGCGCCGCGGCCTCCTGCTCCAGCCCCTGGCCAGGTGTATCGGGCTCCGCCGCCGGCGCAGGCGCCTCGTCGCCGGCGTCCGAGCCGCCCCAGGCCGACGGTAGGCGCACCAGCGCCTCCGCAACCGCCGACTGCACCTGCGACGACGGCGCCGTCGACGGCGCCGCCGCCACCGACGCCTGTGGGCCCGGCAGCGGCGGCTGCTGTGGCGGCGCGAACACGGAGAACGCGCGGTGGCCGCTCCTGGGCAGCAGGCCGGGGCGCGTCTCGGAGACCACCGGCGACAGGTCGGAGGGAAGTTCCTCACCGAGCAGCTGCTCGGCGGAGATTACAACTGTGCCGCTGCCGCCAGCAGCACCGCCGCCGCCGACCTGGCTGGCCGCCGCCAGCACGCGGATGGGCGGCGGCGCGCCGCCGCCGCCGCCGGGGGCGCCGAGGCCGCCGAAACCGGCGAGGGCGCGGCCGCCGCCGCTCAGGCCCGCCAGTACGCCTAGGCCGCCGCCGGCCGAGACACGGCTGCCGCCCTGAAGCAGCGGCAGGAGCTGCTGCTGCGCCGAGCCCTGTCAAGATGAAGTTGAACATCGCTTATCAACGTTGGTACTGCGCAAGCAGCTTTGGGCGTTTGCATGGGTTCGCATGCAACAGCCATAGCGCGCAGCCCAGCCACGCCACGCTGTGCGCTGTACAAGCCGGGGCCGCCCTCATACCCTCAACCCCACCTGTGCGCTCGCGCCGGCACGTGCGCCGGCCAAGCCGCCCGCTGCCGCCGGGGCAGCACCGGCACCGGCACCGGCACCATCCGCCGCGGCCGAGGCCGAGGCTGCCAGCGAGCGCGCCAGCATGTCCGCGGGCGTGGCACCGGAGTCGTCGGCGGCGGTGTGCCACAGCTCCCGCACGCCCGGCGCGGCCAGGTGCAGCCCGGCCATGACGTGCGGCTCGCCTAGCAGCGCCACCAGGTGCAGCGGCGTCACGCCGCCGGGGCCTGGCGGCCGGCCGCGTGGTACGTGGGTGGGTGGGTGGGCGGGTGGTGGGTGGGTGGGTTGAGTTGGATTAGTACGATACGTGGGTGGAGTAGGAATGGAGTAGTATGATGGGCGGCGGCTTTCGAGGTGTGCCCCACGTCCTGCACCAGAAACGAGAAGGGCCTCCATCGCCAGCCGCCTGGTTCTGCTGCCCCGCCCCGCCCCGCCCCGGCCCGCCCCGCCCCGCCCCGCCCCGCCCCGCCCCGCCCCGCCCCGCCCCGCCCCGCCCCGCCCCGCCCCGCCCCGCCCCGATTGCAAACGTGCAGTTGATTCTTGGGGAATTGGAATGTGTGTATTACGGCCCGCTTCCCTCGCCCACCTCGCCGGCCAAAGCTGACGTGCTCCCCCAGCACGTCGCCGCAGCGCGCCAGCGCCAGCAGCAGCGCCAGGCTGCGGCAGCGCACCGCCGCGTGCATCAGCCCCGGCGCGGCGGCGGCGGCCGCGGCCGCGGGCGGCGGCAGCGGCGGCGCCAGGTCGGCCCTCAGCAAGTCGGGGAAGGCGCGGTGTAGCTCCGACAGCGCCGCAACCACGCACAGCGCCGAGTCCACCATGCCCCTGCGTGCGGTGCGGGTTGTGGTGCGGGATGCGGGTTGCGGGTTGCAGGCGGCATCCAGGTGAGCGGCACGGGCGGCGGTGACGCACCACGCATTTCGCAGGCGCCCCCCTCCCCTCCCCTCCCCACGCTGCCCCGCACACTAACGCCACGCCGCGCCCCCACCCACCGGTTGGCGAAGAAGGTGAGCGTACTGACGGCGCGGCTGAGCAGCGCAGCGGCGGGCCCGGGGCCCAACAGCCGCTCCACCACCGTCTCGTCGTCCGCGTTGGTCAGAAGCTCGCTGGTGTCGAAGCAACCCTGTATCGCGATAAGGCAACAAGGGAGGTCGACGACTGTGGTGCGCACGGGTGCGCGTGCGGTTCGGGACGCGCTTGGGGTAGCCCACCCAGCCGTAGTGCCGGGGGGCTAAACATAGCGAAAGGCGGGAGGCCGAACTCCCGGGTGATTGATAGAGACGTGGTGGCATAGTCAGGAGGTATGGGGGGGCATGCGGTGTAGTGCACCGCGTCCAACGTTTGCAGCATGGAATGGCGCGTCGGCAACCCACGCCGCAAAACGCAGCTACCGTACGCCCGCTGACGCCGCATGCCGCACCATCATGTTGCATAAAAGCGATGGGCAATGCCGTCCCAACTACCCTCGCAACGACCGCACGAACACACACACACGCACCAGTAGGCGGTGCACGTTCTGCAGCGCCATGGCTGACCGACCGCCGCCGCGCCCGCCGGCTGCCGCCGCAGCCGCGCCCGCGCCGCCCATAAACACCGCCAGGTCAACCGCCGCCGCCGCGCGCGCCGCCGCCGTGCTGGCGCTGGCGGCGGTGGCGCTGGCGGTGCTGGCGCTGGTGCTAGCGCCGCCCGCAGCACTGGTGCCGAGCGTGCTGGCGCCGTTGGTGCTGGCGCCGTTGTTGGTGCCGGGGCCGAAGGAGGAGGAGGAGCGGCCGGTGGCGGTGGTGGCGGCCCCCAGGGTGGCCTTGGAGGAGGGTCCGTCTTGGGAGGACGTAAGCACAGTGGTGCCTGCAATGGACCGTTGGCGGGTGGAGTTGCCATCCACAGGATGGTGTGTATCAAATTTTGTGAAGTGCGAAGTAAAACAGTGGGAGAGTGGGGGGTTGTAGGCAAGTTGGTTATGTACCATGGCGGCTGTCCTCGCAAAACAGCACTATGCGCACAGCATATTGCAAGGCGTTTTCACTGGGCGCACACGGAGCGCCCCGGAATTGGGCGTGTCGTCTGCCTGCGACCACAGCTAGCATAGGCTGAGGCGCCACAGCCACATTGCCATCCCATGGGGCAAGAGCCGACGCTCACAGCTGTAGGCGGTCGCGAAGCCGTCAAGCACGTTGGCCACCGTCGCGGCGTCGTCGCCGCCGGGGCCGTCGCCGTCCAGGCCGCCGGCGCCGCACACCGCGTCCTGGTCCATTGACGAGCTGCGCCTGCGTTGCGTACATATTAATGTAACCGATACAAGACATGCGCAACATGGACACAGCACATGGAAAAGTGAGCAACAGGGCGTTGCGTGTGCGCACAGCGCCAAGCCCGCGCCTTGCGCCCTCCCTTACCTCCACCCAAGCTCGCGCCCACCCACCCACCCCCCGACTCCCTTCCTAGATACCCGACGAGACCAGACCCAACCTGACCTGACCCGGCAAGACCAGACCCAGGCCTAGACCGGACCCACCAGGTGTTCTTGGAGCAGCCGCTGCTGGCTGGCACGCCGCCGCCGCCAGCCGCCGACACCACAGGGCACAGGCCGTTGATGGGCTGCGCCAGCAGCGGCCGCACGTCCAGCAGGGAGCCCACGTCGGACAGCAGCCGCCGCAGGCTGTGTCGGCGTGGAAGGTTATGGAGTGGGGAATGGAGTGGGGTGGCAGGGGATTTCATGCATGTTAAAATGAAGAAGGAGATGTAAACAGACGATGCGACACAGAAGGCGTGGGGTGGCAGGGGAGTGGAGCGGCCGGCGAGGGGGTGCGTTGGGTTGGAATGGAGTGGGCTAGACCCAGCTCATGGCCGGCTGCGCAACGTGTGGGTTGCGGAAGCAGCATGCCTCCCTCCCTCCCTCCCTCCCTCCCTCCCTCCCTCCTCCCTCCCTCCCTCCCTCCCTCCCTCCCTCCCTCCCTCCCTCCCTCCCTCCCTCCCTCCCTCCCTCCCTCCCTCCCTCCCTCCCTCCCTCCCTCCCTCCCTCTTCGACTTGCGCCTGCCCACCTCAGAGGCGGCAGGCGGCCCTGCAGCGCGTTCAGCTCAGCCGCCACCCGCTCCGTGGGCACAACCGCCACCGCCAGCCAGTCACTGAGCACAGCCGAGCCCGCCGCCGACGCGGGCGGCGTCGCAGGCGCGGGCGGCGGCGAGGATGTGCCGGTGGCGGAGGAGGGCGCGGCCCAGGAGTCGGCGGCGCCCTCGGCCGCAGAGGCGGCGGTGGCGGAGGCAGCAGCGGGCGCCCACTCGGCCTCGATGGTCAGCAGGCCGCAGGCGGGCAGCACCGGCAGCGCCACCAGCGCGTAGGCATCGGTGGCGTGCTGGACCTGTGGTGGTGGCGGCGGTGGTAGTTGTCGGTTGGGTGGGTGGCCGCGTGGTGGGCGGCGCGGTGCAGCGGCGGGGTGGGTTGGGGGTGGGTGGGTGGGTAGGTGGGTCACAGGTGAGACAGCCCCATGAGGGACAGGAGTTGCCGGCTGCTGCTGCTGCTGCTGCTGCCATGGAGGGTGTCCAGGGCCTGCTGCCCACAGGGCCGGCCTCAATCGCTTCGCGTGTGCCCAGCTGCGTCACGCCGGTGGCCTCGACCTGACCTCTGACCCGCGGCCACCGTCGTGCCCTTTCACCCCCACCTCTCCCTTCCTCTCCCATCTCTGCCACAGCACGCACACCGCCCGCACCGCCCCGACCACCCACACTGCCCACACACCCACGCACCACGCACACCAACCACACCACCCACCCACGCTCCTGCCCACACGCCCGCACCTGCAGCTGGTAGTGCACTCCGTGCATGCGGCCCCACAGCTCCACGTGCGGCGCCGCCAGCCCGCAGCCGAACAGCTGGATGCTGCCGCGAGCGCCTGTGCAGGTTGGTTGGTCGGTTGGCTGGTTAGTTGGTGGGTTGGTTGGGCGGTTGAGAGGGGGAAGGGTGCGTGGCGATGGCCGTGAGCGCTGGCCGTCATCGATGGCATGCGGCCGTATGAACGGTCAAAGGCACAGCACGAGAGCAGCGATGACGAGGGGGCGGCAAGAGCTCTAGTTTCGTCTAGGTTCCTTCGCTGCCACCATTTGTACACCGTGTATAGGGAAGGGAGCACGGGAAGGGAGTCCCCCCACGCAAAACAAACCAGGGAGGGCAGGGCAGGACCTTTTGGGTCGGGGTGTTCCATGCATGGGTGCCCATTCGGGGTGGGGGTTACATGGGCGGGGTTCCATGCATTTAAATTAAGGACGAGGTAGACGACCGGGGCGGGCGGTTGGTCGCCGCGCCGCGCGTGTAGCGTCACCCACCCACTCACCCATATGCACCGCGGCGACTGAGGCGCGGGTCAGCGACGGCAGCTGCAGGGAGGGCAGCGGCGGCGCAGGCGGCGCCACCTCCACGCCCTCCTTGGTGACGGCGATCGTCTGCGGGGTCAGCGGCACGGGGCCGCACACAGGTACACGTGAGCGACGACATAACATTGGTGCATGGTAGCGTGTCTGGTAAGAAGCGCAGGTGTTGGGCGTGCTCTTTCCCTCTTTCCCCTTTTGGTTTCCGTACAACATACGGTACAAGCACGTGGGCGCGCTGGGCAGCCGCCAAGACAGCGAGGCCAGGCACCCAGGCGCCGCGCTGCTTTGCACCCAGCCAGCTCCTCCCCCTCCCCCCGGAGGTCACGCTAAAGCCTCCTCCTGCTCCAATCCGTACGACATGCCCGTCTGCCAGTGCGGAGAAGGGGCCGCACACGGGCGTGTCGTCCAATGCGTCCAATGCACCGGCGGCCTATCCAGAAGGCTCCCACTGGCCCCCAGCCCACCTGCAGCCCCGCCTGTAGCAGCACGCCGCTGTCATTCAGCATCGCAAGCTGCTGCATCGCCGCCAGCACGCCCGGCGCGCGCGCGTTGAAGCCGCAGCCGCCGCCATCGCCGGGGCCGTCGCCGCCGGCGCTGCCGCCGCAGGGGCCGACGTCGCGGCCAAAGAGGCTGTCGGCAAGGGGCGGCGCGAGGCGCACGCTGGCGTTGGCGATGACGCGCACACAGCCGGGGCGCACCGAGGTCTGAAGGGGCGAAAGAGGCGATGGAAGGGGGATTGGGGAGCCGACACGGCACGGCCGCAGCGAGAGGGGCCGCAGGTCAGGGGCCGCAGGTCAGGGCCGCAAGCGCGGGCGGCAGGGAGAGGCCCTTGGCCGATGAAGACACAAGGCAGCATGGGCCCGGTAGCTGCACGCGCACACCCCACGCAGCAGTCACGCAGCAGCAGTCACGCAGCAGTCACGCAGCAGCAGTCACGCAGCAGTCACGCAGCAGCAGTCACGCAGCAGTCACGCAGCAGTCACGCACCGGCATGGGCCCTGCTAGGCCGGGGCAGCCCTCCGCCGCCACCTGCTGCAGCAGGCTGGGCGTGGAGGGGTCCAGGCTGTAGGGGTCGCAGTCCGCCAGCTTGTACGACAGCCGTACCTGGCACGGGAGGTTCGTTGGTTGGTTGGTTGATTGGTTTTGGCCAGAGGCGGCGGGGACATCACCCGACCGTTGCAACAGATGTTCCGGCACGACGAGCAATTGGCAGGGTCGAGCGCCACCCACACCAACAGCGCACAATCCATCCACCGCCCCTATGCCACCTCCCATCGCGCGCTCACCTTTCCCCCTCCCACCCCCCACCCCCCCGTTCCTACGTCCCTCCGCCGTGCCCGTCCGTGGTTCGGGTCCGTGTCTTTTATGTCCGCGCAGCACGCACAGCCACGTACCATGTCGAAGTCGCTGTGGTAGTCGTCCATGGGCAAACCAAAGAGGCCGCCGCCGCCATCGCCGTCGGCGCCGCTGGTGGCGGCGGTTTGGCCACCCGCCGCCGCCAAGCTCGCCAGCGCGCGGCCCCAGGCGCCGTCGCCGCTGCTGAGCCCGGTGGCTCCCGTGCCGGGGCCGTTGGTGCCGGGGCCGTTAATGGTGTCGGCGATGACCTCATCAACCAGCATGGCTGGGCCGGAGCCGGTGGCGCTGGCGCTGGCGGCGCCGCTGGCGCCCGTTACGGCGGCGGCGGAGACGGGCACGACGGCGGCGACGCCGTCGGCGTGCGCGTAGCTGATGCCGCTGCTGGCCGCGCCGCAGGCGCCGCCGGTGGGCGTGGGCGCGTCGGTGAGCATGCTGGTGTGCGGGCTGGGGCTGGCGGCGGGCAGCTGGTGCGGATGCGGGTGCGGGAAAGCGGGCTGCTGGCTGTAGGCGCCGGCCGCCGCCGTCCAGGGGTGCGCTGGCGAGGCGGTGAGGAAGGAGCGCAGCAGCGCGTCTGCCTGGCTGGCATCGCTGGAGGTGGTGGGCGCCGCCGCTGGCAGGTTTGCGTGGGCGACCACGGCCGCGGCCGCCGCCATGGTGGTGGTCATGGGGCCGAAGGGCGCGTGCGGCACGACGGGGATCATGGGCCCCAGCGCGCTGTGCGCGCTTCCGGCGCGCAGCATGGGGTTGGCGCTGGCGACGGCGCCGTTGGTGCCGCCGGAGGTGGCGGGGCCGCCGCTGCCCCAGCTGCCGTCTGTGATGGCGGCGGCGGCCTGCCGAGCCGCCATGAGCTGCTGCTGCTGCTGCTGCTGCTGCTGCTGCGCTTGCGCCAGCTGCTGCTGTTGCACCAGCCACTGCTGCTGCTGCTGCTGCTGCGCCTGCGCCTGCAACTGCAGCAGCGCCGGCAGCTGCTGCGGCTGCTGTGGCGCCGGCAGTAGCGCCGGCACGTGCGGCGCCATCGACAGCAGACCCGTCGTGGAGTCCCGCGTGCTCGCGACAACGCTCGTGTGCGGGTAGATGCCGGAGCCCATCGGCGGGGGCAAGGACGGGTAGGGCGGCATGGCACCTGAGGCCTTGGCGGCGCCAGGCCCCAGTCCGAGGTAGGCAGAGGCCCAGCCCGCAGGCGCCGACGTGGCGGCCGTGGGCGCGCCGCCAGCGCCAGCGCCAGCACCGGCGGCGGCGGTGATGGCACGGCCGGGCGCCAGCGCTTGGCACCAGCCCGCGTTGTCCTGCGAGCGTTTGGAGGGAGCCATGGCCAGTTTTGGCCACGCAAGGACAAGGCATCCAACACTTCAACACGCCAGCACCACAAAATAGCGGGGTAGGGAAGACAGCTTGCGCGGCAGTGCATGTCGACATGCACCGCCCCGACTGCAAGGGCCGGCATCCCGGCCGGCATCCCAAACGTTTTTACCGAGCTCCCCTTGTTGCTTCGCAGCTGCCCTGCCAGCTTGCAAGCAGCCTGCCGTTTGTGGATTGCAACCATAACAGTGTTTTTCGTGTTACGCACCTGCAGCACGTCGTTCATGATCTCATGCAGCTGGCTGTCCAGTGCCGCGCTGTCTGCCATGACGGGAAGCGTCAGGCCGGCGCCGGGGCTGACAGAAGCCCCGGCAGCGGCGGCACCAGCACCAGCACCCCTGCCGCCGCCGCCGCTCTGCATCAGGCCCAGCAGGCTCTCCAGCGCCACGCGCTCCGAGTGGCTGAGGCCCGGCCGCTGGCTCAGAGACTGCAAGTCAGATTGCCATTGGGGTTCGCGGCGTGTGGGTAGCGAGAGGAGGCGGAGGCGCACACAGCGGGCGCGCGCGCGCCTTGCCGTGGCACGCAAACAGTGCGGGCGGAGCCGCGGCATGGCCCCTGTTCCATCCCACGTTCGCCCCTTCGTCCCTTCAAGCTACACTGAACTTCGCAACGACAACGGTGCGCTCCTGGCGAATCCACACGGGCCTATTGGACGGCCGGCACCTACCTTCAGGGCGGCCGTGATGCTGGAGTCCATGGACACAGCGCGAGCCGCCTTGGCGGCGACACTGCAACCCATCCCAATCCCCATCCCAAGCGCCGCCGCCGCCGCCTGCGGGCCGGGCCCGGGCCGCTTGGCAGCATCGGGCCCGAAAGGCGTCCGGCCCGCGCCGACGCCCGGGGCGTCGTAGTCATTCAGCACGCGCTGCTGCTTGCCGTCGGACCCCTTGCCGCCGGACCCCTTGCCGCCGGATCCCTTGCCGCCGGAGCCGCGGCCGCCGGAGCCCATACCGGAGGCCCCGGCAGCGGCGTCCGCGGCGGCGGCCGCCTCCTCCGAGACCGGCGGCGCCTTGGCCAGCGTTACAAAGGGCTGCTGGTTGTCGGCGCGCAGCAGCGACTGCGGCTGCGGCTGCGGCTGCTGCGGGGGGGCGCCCGGCACAGCCATGACGGCGGGGGCAGCGGCTCCCGTGACAGCAGCAGCCGCAGCCGCAGTAGCAGTGGCAGCAGCGGCTGCTGTAGTAGCTGCTGCTGTGGCGGTGGTGGGGATCACCGAGGTGGGCAGCGCGCCCGAGGTGCTGTCCAGGCGCAGGGCGCTGGTGAAGGGCACCAGCGCATCCGCGGCCAAGTCCTGGGCGTCGCCCACCGATGTGGCGTGGCTGCAGGGCAGCGGCGTCACGCGGCTGTCGTGGGACTGGCTCTCCTCCTGCGAGGGCGTTCCATGCATTTAGGTTAAGGAGGGCGCTTAAAGTAAGAGGCGGGCGGCGCAGCAGTAGCAGTGCAAGCCAGGGGGCCAGCGGCGGGGGGGAACGCCAGCCGTCCAGGGGTGGGTGCGCTGTCCTGCGGCAACTGACGCGGCGGCGCTCGTGCCGCAGTGGCGCACTGGCGCGGGGTCCAGCTGCTTGACGCACAGCGATGACGCGCAGCCACCCGCCCGCCCCATTCATTAATTTAACATGCATGGAGCCCCAATGCCCCACTGCCCGCCCGCCCCAGGCTCCCTTCAAGCTCTGCACCGCGCCACGGCGCGCCGCGCCGCGCCGGACCCACCTGCACGCCGCTGCCGGACTTGGGCTCCACGGACAGCCGCGTGCGTTTGCTGGATGGCGACGGCGCGGATGTGCCATTGGTGTTGCGCCTGCGTGTGTGTGTGTGCGTGGATGGGTGTTGGGAAGGGTGGTGTGGGCGCCGCACACGGACAGAGAGCGGTGACCGGTGAGCCGGGCCCACGAGGATGGCAGCAGCACCAATGTGCATACCTGGCCACCCTACGTCCGTCCAAACCTGACCCTAAAATCCGACCCATAACCCGACCCACATCCCGACCCACATCCCGACCCACATCCCGGCTGCACGACCATGCCCCGGCCCACACCCCCGGCGTCGTGCGGCGGAGCACGTGCAGCCGCCCCGCCGCACCGGTGCGACGTGAGCTCCGGGTCGGCATCGTTGCAACGCGTGTCCCGCCCCTCAGACGACCCAGATGCCTGCGGCTCGCTGCTGCTGCCGCCCCTGCCCTTGCCGCGCGGGACGTCGGGGCTCTGGCCCGCCGCGGCACCCGCGCCGCCGCCGGTCTGCGCCGCGGCCGCCTTGGCCTGCAGCGATTTCTGCTTCGCCAGGTTGCGCCGTGTCAGGCGGAAGCGGCAGCTCCTGTCGGTGCGGTAAGAGGATACCCGGTTGAGTGAGGCAGAGTTTGAGGGCAGCGGGGGTGCGCGGTGCGGCTGCTGTTGCTTGAACGGCCGCCGCATGAGGCACTGGGAGTACGTTATGACAGGGTTTCGCAGTACGGATACGACCGGTTACCCCGGTATAGTAGGCTGCGTCAGGATCAATCAGCCACGATGAACACGAGTAACCGCAGTTGAGCGCTGCGAGAGCCCGATCGTAATGGCTGGGGCTGGGGCCTGGCTGTTCCCGACCGTACTCGCCTGTTTCCAGAGTCAAAAGCGGATAGCCGCTCGAACTTGGCGCACTGCTGGCAGAAGCGCATCTCCACGTCATCCAGAATCACCACTGGCATGATGGCGTGTGTCTGGCACACGAGGTGGCGCTTGAAGTAGGGCTGCGGGACGGGGGAAGGGCCGGAGGGGGGCGGGGGACGAAGCGTGGGTTCGGGTTGGGGAAACAGCGTCTTCCATACCGTAGTGTGGGAGCGGCAAACCCAGGTTCCTACGTCCTGAGGCAATCCTAACCTATTTGACGTGAGCATCTTTACATTTACCGGGCAGGCGTCCGCAGCAGTAACGAGTTCACAGGCGCGATTCCTGTGAAGACTGTCCCGCTCGGAGGACGCACGACTCCAAACAATGACATGAAAGGCGCCTGGCACTCACCTTGCAGTCTAGGAGCGACTCGGTGCACCCCGCAACCTGTGACCGGGAAAGGCCGAGGGCGGCATAAATCAGCTGGCCGTTTCTGCTATTCCGCTAGCTTGGGACTTTTCATGTTAATGTTTGCCGATGCGTCACAACGCCGGGCTCTCGATAAACAAAGCGCACCTGGCACCGGGCCCCGCTTCCTCGGCGTCCGCGCGATTTCGGGGCAGGTCCTGCCATTAAGCAAGTAATAGAAAGGCACGTACGAGTTGCAAGGGGAACTTGCGACAGCCGAAGGCAAAAGCGTGGCATATTGGGACATCCCAGCCAGGTCCGTCGCTCGCTGACCTGCGCCGACGGCTTGAGAGTCCAGCGTAAGGGGATTCCATAGCGTTGCTGTCGCGTCCCAGCCATGCACGGCCTGGGCCTCCCCGTCCATCTCCTAGTGGCCGCAGTAGCCGCAAACCTAGCTTGACTGCAATGCTTCCGATAAGGTTACGTTTGATGCATTGTCAAGTGGTAATCGACAGCGGCCAGGGCTTTGCCGCGCGGTGGTCTTTAACTTGCAGCATACAAAGCAGCTGCTTTTCTATGAACGCTGATGATAGTGTAAACGTATGTTGTTGCTAAGAGACCTACACGGCCGGGGAGCCTATCAAACGGAGGGGCCACCAGGCTCGGTTGGCGAAGTCTTGACGCATCGGACACATGAAACCGGTGCGCCCCGGCCACAGCGCAGTGCCCGACATTAACACCTATGGTCATCCCGTGCTCATATCCGCGTAAGAGCGTAGCGGCCTCGTTGAAACCCGCGTTCGGCAGCGCAGGCGTGGCGGTTGACGAGTTCCTTTCGGGTCCCGTCGCCCAACGATGTAAGCGTTGCGCCCGCACATATTGGGCCGGCACCGCGGCACGAGGCAGAAGCAATTCCAGGGGGGGCTGTGGCAGACAGATGTGGACGGGGGAGGTGGGCTCAAGGAATGCCGGGGGGCGGCCGGCCGGGGCCGCCGCGCCCCATGTGCGGTGGGGCTCCACGTGGGCGTTGCCCCAGCAGATGTTGGGGCGCCGATAGCGGTTCCCACGCTTCGGCGGCGATGGCGCGGCATGGCGCACGGGGCACTGCCAAGGGCAGGCGTGGGGGCAGCTGTGCGCTGTGGGGCCAACGAATACGGCGGGGTGCCCGTGTGCGTGTTGTGTACGGTACTGGGGTCTGGGTAGGGGCCCACCAAATCACCAATCCGGCATCGGCAGGACGCTGCTTTGTACGGGCACGCGCTAAAATGCCTAGGGGACTCCCGGCCTTATCGTCAATGACGGGGCCCGCCGTCGGCGCCGTGTGCGGTGTGCCTAGCAACTCTGTGGCAGGCTGATGGGTAGGTAGCCCTTCAAGTTCCGGGGAGGGGGGATGCTAGGCGAGGTTGCGGGGGGCCTGTGGTGCTGCAGACGCGCGCCGCGTGAGGACAGTGCGTGCCCGCCGCTCTGCCGCAGCCCGGCCAGCCCCACTTCCACGTGGCCCATTGTGCATGCAACGTGTCTCCCTCTGCTGCTGCAATGAGCTGAGGATGTAGAGCTCGGTGCAGTGAGCTTGGCACGCGACGTACTGGTCCTACAGGGTCATATCTTCGGCGCACTCCGCTGGCTGTCCCACCGTCCCACGTAAGATCTCCAGGCACACACATGCCTCCACAAGCGCGAGCGGCTCCTCCGTGCGACTGGGTCGCATCCATGGGGGGGCCCGCCACGCCAATGGTGCCCTCGTCCGCCACCCGCCAGCACCAGTACCAGCACCAGCACCAGCACCAGCACCAGCATCAGCACCACAGCCCTGCATCCGCCTGCCATCCCCGCTGCCTGCTGCTCCGCGCCACTGCCTTCCACTGCGGCACCCCTCCCAGAGCCGCCTGTATCGGCGCTCACACATGCCGGCTGCGACCACGCGCGTTGCTGGTGGCGCACACACTCGTACACGCATTTTGTTGTGTTGACACACTCACGCGCCGCCGCCGACGCCCCTTGTTCTGTCCCGAAACGCATTCGCCTTTGCCCCTTACACTGCACCCTATCGCACCCTGCCCAATCAGTGGGGGCAGCGCCGTGCCATAAATCAGGTATCGACGCGCGAACGCGGATCTGGTCACTAGTACGGCCCGTCCGTGCCAAGCCCGGCAAAAGCCCCGCCCCCCAAAATAGCGTGCTCCGAACTGCCAGCCACGACAGGCGCCCTTGCCTCCATGCGCACTGCTGCACCTACCGCGTCAGATGTCATCGCCGCCATCCCCATCCCCGTCGCCGTCGCCGCCCCCCTCCTCCTCGCCGCCGTACTCGTCCTCCCGGATCCGGGGCTCCGCGTCCTCGCCGTACTGGATCGCGATGTCTATCTGGCCCAGGATATCGGCGATGCTGCAGGGGGGAGCGGAGGGGAGAGAAAGGGGTGAGGCGGCGGCGGGATGCATGGGAGGTTCAAGACGGAGTGGTGGTGGTGGTGGTTGCGTAATTACCAGCCCATTTCTTAACCAAGAGGAAACCAAAATAGCACGCGGAGCGCAGGGAGAGGGGGAGGTGATCCGTGCCTTACCTGCGTGCCTTGAGCCTGGTCCTTAAACAATTCAACCCCCCTTGGTTAGTTATTGGTTTAGTTGGGGCTGGTAACCACAACCCACCCCCTTTCCCATTCCTCCCCCTCCCATCCCCCTGCCACCTGCCGCTCCGTTGTCCAAGTCCGCCCGGCCAAATACGGTGATGTTCAGTAGCTCGCACAGGCGGCTGCGTTTCCCAGCTGCAGCACAGCCATGTTCTTCGCATTTTGTTTCTCACCGGGACTGTTTACCAGTAACTCCCACCCTCCTCTCTAACCTCCTCGCTCTTATGCATTGGGTTTGGTTTCGTTATGGCTGGTAATCACAACCCCCCTCCCTCCTGTCTGTCTGTCTGTCTGCCTGCCTGCCTGCCTGTCCGTCCCCCACCTGTCCTCGTCAGTAATGTCCAGCGGCAGGAAGGACACCAGGCTGAACTCCTCAAGCAGCTGCCCCATGGCGCCGTTGAGCGCGCGGAAGCGCGGCCCCGTGGATGCGGCCAGCTGCGGCAGCAGCAGCGCCGCGTCCGGGAACAGGAAGTCGTCCAGGTGGCGCTGTGGCGGCGGCGGTGGTGCGGGGTGGCGGTGGGGCGGAGTGGTGCGGGGTGGGGTGGTGAGAGGTGGTTGGATTGGGCGTTGGGTGGGGGAAAAGGTGGTTGGGTTGTGGGGTTGTGGGGATGGAATGGCTGCCAAAAACACACGTATCGCGCCCCTTTACCCCTCCTTGGGCTGGCTGGTTCGGGTTCTCTTGGTCGTTTCGCTTCTGGTTTCTGGAATGAACTACCCTCCCTCTACACACACACCTTCCTTTCCCCAGCCGCCCCGCCCTCCCCCCAACCCCGGTCCACCCCCCTGCGCACCTTGTCCTCTAGCAGGTCCACCTTGGTCAACACGTTGACATGCGGCAGCTCCAGCTTGACCATGGCCGCAAGGGCCTGTGTCGGGTAGGAAGGGGGCGGGCGGGGGCTGGCACTTGCGCATGGGCGTGCGTGGTTTGGGGCCACCAGGTGGGGGTGGGTGGGCGGGCGGGCTCCATGCATAAAGAGTACCGCTAAGCAGAGTAGAGGTAAACAGGTAGACACGTGCGTGTGTGTTAGAGATCACAAGGGGTGCGTGTGTGTGTGTGTGTGGCGGGGGGGTTCATTCCGGAACCAAGGGGGGGGAGGGTGAGCGCCAGCGGGGGGCCCAATGCGTGGCCTCAATACCGTAGCCTGCCCGGCGCTGCCCTACCCACCTGCAGCGCGCCCGCCATGAACTTGGCAATGTCGGTGATGAAGTGCGCGTCCAGGCAGTACACCACACACACGCTCCAGCCGTCGTTCCTGCAGCAACCACACCCAGGTGCGGCACGGCGGTGCGCTTGCTGCTGCTGTTGTTGTTGTTGTTGTTGTTGTTGGCGGTGGCGGTGGCGGTGGCGGTGGTGGGCAGGGCCGAGCTAGCGAGGCGGGCCCCCAGCGGCGGTGTCCACACCCACGACGGCCCGAGCGAAACGAGATGCGGCTCCGAACAGGCACCCTCCCTCCCCGCTGTCACCAAGCCGAATCAGCAGGTCGAGGTCAGGTCACGTGGCTTTATCCCTGTGTTGAGGAAGACCCAGGACCCTCCCTCCCTCCCTCCTTCGATGGCCTGCTGATTGCACACCACTACTACTCACTTCAGGAAGTCCACAAAGCTCCGGAACACGGACAGGTGGTTGTACAGCTCGATCTGGCCGGGGCAGTCAAACACCAGGTAGTCGTCGTCGCCGTAGCCCTGCGGTGGTGGCGCAGCATGATGTGTCGTTGTTGTGTTGCCGCCCACGGTTTGAGCGACAGCATGGAGGATTGGGGCAGGGAAGGTCCAGGGGTTATGATCAGTCACGATGAGGATGGTGCGACGGGCTCAAGACATGCTACATGGTGCACAGCAGGAACGGCGCAGCACGAGGGCACCTGCGTGTCTGTGGCCCGCCGCGCGCCTCGTCCAATGCTCCACGCCCCGTGCCACACCTCCTCCCCGCCGTAGCTATCGGTAATCCTCCAGCTTGAGCCCCGGTTCCTACCACACTCTCGCCGCGCAGCTGCGCACCTCCACACCTCCGCATCACGCATCACGCAACACGCCGAAGCCCGTGGAGTGAACCACCCCAGGCCGCTGGTCCCCGCGCCGCGCCCCGCCGCACCCTGCCCAACACACACCACGCGCCTGCTCCCGCCAGAGCACATCCCTCTTCCCCCCGCGCTCGATGGGCCCGGGCTCTGGGTCCGCAATTGGTCGGTCCGGGAACTGGAGTAATCCCCTCCTTTTCGCTCTTTGCATTGGGTCCGGTTTAGTTGGGCGGGTCTTCGCATTCCCCCTCCCCCCCCGAAAGACCCCCCGGGGGGTTTGAGTTGAGTTTGAGCTCCAGTGGTCGCGTTGCCCCCATCTCTGCCCTTCTGGTGATCGGTATGCCAACGTGCGTTGCAACGTCTGTTCTACGTCTACCTCGTCATGAACTTAAATGCATGGCACCCCCTCCTCTCACCTCCAGTTGCTCGCCCAGCCACTCCTGCAGGTTGTCCTCCAGGTACTCCATGCAGTACAGCAGCCCGCTGTGCGTCATGTGCACGTGTGCGTGTATGTGTTGGTAAGCGGAAACGGAGAGGAATGTGTTAGAGATCACAAGGGGAAAACAAGCAAAGCAAAGAATGTGTGTGTGTGTGTGTGTGTGTGTATGTGAGGGGCGGGGCGGGGCGGGCACATGGAAGGGGGCATGTATGATGAGTTGGGAGGCGCGGCACATGGGGTTGGGGTTGGGGCTCGGGTGGCGGTGGCGGTGCCAGGGTGGAAGGAGTGAGGTTCAGGGGTTAGTGCGTGGGGGTAGGGGTTGAGGCAGTGGATCGACAGAAGGGTGTCCACTATAGGTGGCAACGTGTGAGAGGGGTGGCCTGGCGCCACTACTCACCCCCGCCCTCCCAGCCGCGGCCGCAGCCC
Organism: Chlamydomonas schloesseri; assembly: GCA_016834595.1. NCBI lineage: Eukaryota > Viridiplantae > Chlorophyta > Chlorophyceae > Chlamydomonadales > Chlamydomonadaceae > Chlamydomonas > Chlamydomonas schloesseri. The sequence goes on from JAEHOD010000030.1 coordinate 1,161,659, forward strand.
GCCGTCGCCCCCACCCACTGTTGCACCTGCCCCGCCCCTTGTCCCCGCCGCCCTTCTAGTCCCCCCCAGCAACCCCACACCATCACGTCACTACCACCATCGCCACAATTACCACAGCAGCGGCCTGGCTGGCTGCCTGGCTGACTGCCTGCCTGACTGCCTGGCTGACTCGTCCCGCTGGCCCGCTGACTCACCCGTTGGGCCCCAGCCCCAGCTCCTCCACCACATCCTCCAGCGACACCAGGTCGCGGATGTCGAACGACACCGGGTACTGGAACGCCTCGGCCGCCGGGTCTGTGAGCGCGGCAACGGGTGCGCGCGGGACCGCAAGGACATTAGGAAACACGACGGAAAAGTGAGACGCAGACCGTGTGAGCGAATACGTTCGTGTGCGCCCAGGTGGGTATGCGCGCGCGCGCGTGTGAGGGGTGCCTGTGTCAGGTGTGTGTGAGGAGCGGCAAGCAGGAGTGCGCAAGCAGGCGTGTGTCGAGTGTGCAAGCAGGAGTGCGCAAGCAGGCGTGTGTCGAATGTGCACGCGAGTAGTGTACCATTGGCGAAAGGCTGGGTGGCAGCGGCAGCGGGCAGGGAGGCCGTGGGGTGTTGTTGGTGTCGGAAGGCAGGTTGTTGCAGGCAGCGCACGTAACCCCTCCCCCTTCAGCTCCCCTTCCCCCGCACAACACACCAGCTGCTCGTGAAGGCCAGTACGAACCCTGGCTAGCACACCAACCAGACCTTGTCGGACTTGCAACATCCGTGACCCGCCTCCACCCCCCCCCGCCCCCCGTCCGCCTTCTACAATCGGTCACTTTGGTTTCTGGAATACTACCCCCCAAACCCCGGCTCCAAACCCCAACCCCACCCAGCCGCACCTAGGTTAATGCAGTGCACCGAGCGCTTGATGGCCTGGCAGTGCTCGTACAGCGTGTGGCAGTAAGTGGACTGCGAGGAGCGGGAGGAGGAGGAGGAGGAGAGCGAAATGTGGACGCTTACACACGCATGGGACTTGCAAGGACCGGGCGACAAGGATTGGTGTGGGTGTTGGTGTGGGGGCTTCGGCAAGGCCGCAGGGATGGCGGACCCTCAGTGCTGCTTTGCGCGGCCGCCCAAATCAAGACAGGCCTTTAAGGTGGATGCGCAGGAATGACGCAGTCATTAAGACCTGCTTGGGGCTCACCTTGCCGCAGCCGGCGGGTCCGATGACGATCTGAGCGTACTTGCCCATTGCCGCGAGGCGGTGCCCGTGTGGGCAGCGATGTTGAGGTTCTGCAGTACTCCCGTTCACCCCCTCGGAAGCAGTGCCGACTCCGCTGCCCCGCTGCCCTCACGGGCCACGGCTCACTTGGTACGCAGTGTGCAGCTTGCTGTATGGTCCGCAGCGGTCAATGTGCGCCCTGAGCTCCCAAGCGCCGGCGTGCCGCCACTCGCGCGCGGGGCCGCTCTGGCACCCACGCCGTCCCTGCCGGCGAGCTGAACCTCTAGTCCCCACCGCGTGATGCTATGAGTAGTGTCCCCAGCGACAGTTAAGAATGGAGTTGCAGCAATCCATAAGACGAAAGGAATGTGGCGGCAAAATTGATTCCACAGCTGCTGAGCGCGTTGCCTGTAGTCGTCTACTTCCGTTAGGCAGATTAGCTGATGCGATACTGTATGTTTAAAGTTTATTGCTTGCGCATGCTTTGGAAGCTCGCATTCATTTCAGCTGCATGGAAGAATCGTTTGGGCTTCCTCTCCGTGCTTCCTCTCCCACCAGTCGGCACAAGGCCGCCTTTCCTCCAAACCATAGGAGCATCGTCGAGTCACATAGACGAAGCTTCATATTCTTGGCTAGAGAACTGGACTCCTCTCGACCCCCTGCTCAATTTGTGCTACGACCTGCCCCTTCGTCAGCTACCCTGGCCCGCCTGAACACGACTTAAACTTCTTACGACCAAGCTGCTCAATTGGTCGCTCGAAAGCCAGTTAGTTTGCGTCTGCTTCTGCTTCCGTTCGTCATTTCCGCTTGTAACGACCCAGCGGGGCCCCGCCACCATGGACCGGGTCATGGTGCGCGTTTCTAGTGGCAAGGGTGCTGTTGGTAGCCGCTTCTCGCCCGCGCGGAGCTACTCGGTCTCGGCCGCGCCACAGCCATCGTCGCCTTTCACCTTCAACGCGTTCATGTACCTTTTGCTGGCTCTTTGTGGGTGAGTCCCGGGGACGGCATCGAGCTGGCGCACTGAACGGGCTGGGCGCGACGTCGCAGCTCCTGAACGGCTGAGCTCGTGCACAAACCTCCCCTGACCTGCCGTCCCTGTCGCTGTCTGTCGTCCCCTGCGGAACGCCCCCCAGCGCCTTCCTTGTCGCGCACTTCATCTTCACGGCATCAGAGTCTTCACGAGTGAGCTTGAAGGACATTTCAGTCGGCTTGTGGGCTGGGGGGTCGAGGGCGTGCACACCGAAAGGGGCCAGCTGTCGCATGTCCTATCCCCAGCTGTCCAAAAGCCCACCTGTCTTTGCAGGCGCTCCGGAGCAGCCTCCGAAGTGTCCCAGCGGAGGCAATCCTGCACGCTCAGGTGGGGCTGGCGCGCGTGCGTGGTGGGCGTGCATTCGGGCGTTGGGCGGTTGCGGTTGCTGGCTGAGCGGCACAGGGCGGGCGCCCTCTGCACGCTACGGGCACAGTCGGGTAACCGCTGTGGTTGCGGCATGGGTTTTCCCTGGCCTCCGCCTGCTCGAGTGAGTTGCGTGGGAGGCTAGACGTCATGACATGGCGGCACATGTGGGGTCTCCTCAGCTGTCATGAAATAAACAGGGAAGCGTGGTGCGTTTGTGTGTGTGGGGGGTGGGGGGGGGGTGGGAGGGGGTTAGTGCATGCCAGAAACCAAAGCGACGGGGGGGGGGGGGGGGCAGCGTCGTATTGTACCTTGGCAGCGTGAACGTGGGTTCGGCGCACCTGGAACATTTGGAGAACGGCACATTCCTATGCTTTAGTCTCCGTGCAAGATTGTGCGCTTGCTTTCCGCGCATGCTGCCCTGGCCCCGATGCCGGTCACCCATGCCGGTCCTTCGTTCCCTGGCCCCGTGCAGCTACAAGACAAGGAAAAGGAGATTGAAAAGCTGCGATGGGAGGTGAGACCAGGGGTCCTGCATTTGCCCTGCTCCGTATGGCAGCCTGGCTGCAACACGTCACAACGGTCTACCTGCACACCAATCAACACGGCACGCACAGATGGCACGTCAGATGTGGTGCTCAAAGTGCCCCCGCCCCCAATCGGCACACGCTGCGCCTGCCAACAGCCCCCACCCATCCTCTTATCATAACCCGCATCCAAACATGCATTTACATGATCGCTCCCTACCGCATGCTCTTCTTCTCCTGTTTCACTCGACCCCTAGGCCTGCCTCACAGCACCCACATCCCACACCACGGCTATCACGTGCATTTCGCCACGCCAATTCCCTCGCCCTGCCGCGCCTTGTTTCTCCCCACTCGTTGCTGACGTCAGATTGAGCAGATCCGCAAGGGCGTGACCATGAAGGACACCTCCATCAATAAGCAGGAGGACGTCATCCAGGAGCTTAAGAGCAAGGTGCCGTGTGCTGTCGCAAGAGGGGAGATAGAGATACGGGGTTATGGATCGTGTGCGGCCTTGTCCGGGGGCCGGGGGCAGGGGTGGTGAGCGACGGCAGGAGGGCGCGTGACACGGGGTAGAAGCCAGAGTGGTGCACCTCTGCCTGCTCCTCTTCTGCGCTGGTCTGGTAATCGCTGGCCTCTGCAATTCCACAGGCTGAAATGGAGCACGCAGCGAAGACTAAGGCGGAGCTTGCGCTAACGGAGCGGGCGGGCGCTCTGAACGAGTGCATGGCCCAGAAAACGGCGCTAGCGGGTGAGGTGGCGCAGTGTCACTTCGACCTGAAGAGCTTGCTCAGTGGCGAAAACCATGGCGCAATAAGCAAAAGCAGCGCGGCGGCGCTGGGGCAGATGAGCAAGCTTAGCCAGCAGCAGGAGATGAGGAGCAGGGAGGAGGAGGGGCAGGCGGCGGCGGGCGGGCTTGGCGGCGGTGGGTTTGGCACGGCGTAGGTTTTGCGGTGCTGCCGCAGCGCGTTACGTGGCTTTGCACGGGTAACGCAGCATTGGCACGACCTCCAGGTTGACCTTGCTTGGTGCGGTATGATTTACTTGTTTTGGTTGTGCAGGGCACCTAATCTTGTTTTCACCTGATTTACCGTTGGCAGTGATTGACATACAGCTCCTGACCGTACGATGACCAGACGGAACCGCCAACTGCGGGGCCGCGGCTACGCACACGCTGTGCAAGTGTGCAGCGATTTAGGGGGCCTGTTGGCAGTGCAGCAGCAATTTGTAGAGCTGAAGTGAGGTTTAAGCTTTGCATCTTCAAAGCTTGGACGATGTGGACTGTGCCGCAGGAGGTGGTCCTTCAGTTGCGGTCGATTAGAAATGACATGCATTGAGGGGTCGATGGGGACTGCGAAATCCGACGCTTGGGTTCGTGCCTCGGTCGACAGCTCGACAGCTCGCCGAGCTACATCAATTACGTTAAGACATGCTTGCGTAGAATTGAGCGGCCGCTTCTGCGTCTCAATTATTAGCAGCTTTCCTAAATAATTACGTTCGGAGCGTTGGAGCCTGGCATTGAAATCAACTCGTGCACAGAAGACACTACGGGCCAAGACATTAGATCCCATCAGAATTGGCTTCCGTCATCATAAATGGTACCGTGACAGAATGACCCAACCGCGCGTTCTCAACTAGCAAAGCATCTGGACCTGTTGAGGAGCCATTACGTGCGTGCACAGCGCATTTGGCGTCGATGCAGGTGTGTTTGTATAACTTCAGCTTCGAAACAGCCGGGCATTGCTCCTCGCGTCGAGCATGAGCTCCTGCCGCGGCCCCGGACGCCCGCCGTTGGGGTTCCCACCACGGGTTCCCACCACTCCCACCCCCACCCCTGTTGTCTATCTCCCGCGTTCCCGGACACAGAAGCGGGACTCCAAGAACGGCAGGAGCGTCTCCCCAGGCCGCGGCGCGCCAGCGCCAGCGGCTGGGCCGGGGGCCCGCACACGCAAGCCTAGCGACACCAGCGGGGGCAACAGCGGCAGCAACTCCGGCAGTAACATCGGCTCTGGGGGCAAGTACCGCTACTGCGTACTGAATGGCAACGAGAGCGTGCTGCTGAAGGAGGCCTTGAAGCGGCGGCCCTGGTGCGTCTGTGGGGCCGCAGGGGGCGCTGGGGCTGCCGCGCGGGGAACGGCCTCAAGAGTGGCCTTGGCCCCGAGCACCCAATGCCTACGGTAGTCCTAGGCCCCACTCCTCCACACGACAGGCTTCCAAGGCCAGGCCAGGCCAGGCCAGGCCAGGCCAGGCCAGGCCAGGCCAGGCCAGGCCAGGCCAGGCCAGGCCAGGCCAGGCCAGGCCAGGCCAGGCGTATTGCACCCTAACGCACCGGCAGCTCTGCACTCCCCCGTCTCCGATAGGCCCCTTCATCTTCCCCCTCTCGCCTCTGCAATGCCGCAGGTGGGAGCCGGCCCCCGAGGGCAGCACGCGGTGGAACCTGTGGGCGGGGCTCAACGGCCAAAAGTACGACCAGTACGACCTGCTGTCGCCCGTACCAACCGCCGCAACCACCTCCACCGCCACCGTAACGACCGCAACAACCGCGACAACAGGCGCCGCCTCCGCCTCGGGGCGGTCTGTCAGCGGCAGCGGCGGCACTTGCGGCGGCGCCCTGCTGCTGGCGGCGGACGCAGGGTCCCTGCAGCGCCGCTGTGTGAACCGGCTGCAGGAGCACCGGGTGCTGTGCACCAAGTCGGGCCTGGCGGGGGTGCTAGCGGCGCTGCTTGCCGGCCAGTCTGGTGGCGTGTCGCGAGCCGCTACGTCTCCGCCAACACTAGGAGGCGGCGCCGGAGAGGGAGCAGGGGCGGGAGCGGGAGCGGGAGCGGGAGCGGGAGCGGGAGCGGGAGCGGGAGCGGGAGCGGGAGCGGGAGCGGGAGCGGGAGCGGGAGCGGGAGCGGGAGCGGGAGCGGGAGCGGGCGACTGTGAGGCCAGGGGCGGCGGGGGAGGCGGTTGCGGCGGCGGACAGGGCTCGCTGAGCTGGATACCGGAGACGTACGTGGTGGCTGCGGGGCCCAAGGCGCCGCCCTCGTCGCCAGCATTAAGCCGTTTCCGGGCCGCGTACGCGCGGCACGCGGCGGCGGGGCGGCGCGTGTGGATCGCCAAGCCCACCAGCCTCAACCGGGGCAACGGCATCGAGGTGGGTGGACGCTACAGTAGGCAAGTGCGGAGCGTGGAGGGAGGATGCGCTGTTTGGGGGTTGGTCATGAAACATTTCGGTGGGTGGGGGGACGGGAGCGTAGGGTGCGGGTGTGTGCCACGCGTGCTGGCGGGTCAGGTTGCGCATGAACGATTGTGAACTTGTTAGCGTGCAGGATCGGAAGGATATGCTGCCGCACTTCCTGTACTCGCACGAATGCCTCCAGCAATGGGGCCTCCCTGTCATCAAGCATGCCACCATTGGTGTGGGCTCGCAGGTGTTTGACAACCTGGAGCGCATACTGGATCACATCAAAACGCGGCCGGCAGGTGAGAGATGAGCGCGTGGGAGGGTAAACGTGTGAGAACCAGGGAAAGGGATGGAATGGCACGGGAATGCCTCGGGACTGAGTGTGCATGAAAGAGTCAGGGCAGCACGGGGCGTAACCATCCATGGGACGGCGGGGGGAAGTCATTCCCATAATTCCCTATTTGGCCATAAAAGCCCAGGAGCAAGGACCATAAGGGGCGAGGTTGGCCGTGAACCCTGTAGCGTGGCCGTTGGGGGGGGCCGGGGGGGGGGTAGTTCATTCCACACCCAAGCGAAACTACATAGACCCTGAACCCGAAACCAGCCAGGGGGGTCAATCGGTGGCTTGCCAAGGTCAATCATGCCAGACTTCTGAACATGCTCAGGGGCCTCATGCATTACCGCGGCAGGGCTGTGCGTGGCAAGCATCCTGTGCCGTGCGCTCGACCTCTTCCTTACGATTTGTGGCCTTGTCTTTTCCTGTGCCGCCCGCTCCGCAGGCTCCAACCTTATTCTCCAAAAGTACATCGAAAAGTGAGTTGCAGGCTCACAACATGTCCACATTACACTCTCGCACCTCGATCGCACGCATCCCGTTGTTGCTCGCTGCGCGCATCAGCGCCTCCTGAAAACTGGGGGGTCTGCCTCCCATCAACAAGCGCCCCGGCTCCCTGCTGTGGCCTGTTCTCTTTCCCTCTGCCCCTGCTGCACAACACACCATGCCCACACCACACCTCTCCACACCACACCACACCACGCCCACACCAACCCACACCACGCCCACACCACACGGCCCACACAGCCCGCTGCTCCTGGGCGGGCGCAAGTTCGACATACGCGCCTACGTGCTGGTGGGGCCGCCGCAGCTGGCCGCCGCCGGGCAGCCACCACCCGCCGCTTCCGCCGCCCCCGCCGCCGCCGCCGCAAACCACCAACCGCCGCCGCCACCGCCGCCGCCGCACCCGCCGTCAGCAGTGCCTGCACCCCACGCGTCCGAGGCTGCGCCGGTCTGGTTCCACCGGGAGGCCTACGTGCGCACCAGCGGCACCCCATACGACCGCAGCGACCTGGGCAACCGCTCCGCGCACCTCACAAACGACGCCGTGCAGGTCGGCGTGTGCGGCTCTGACTGGTGCTCGCCTCTATCCAGCAGGATTGCCAGCCGGGGCGTTTTGGTCTGGTTGGGCCTCCTTTGATTGGGTTTACGGTGTTTTGATCATCATGCTGATGCACCGGTTGTGTGGGAACGGTGGGGGAACGGTGCGGCGGGGAGGAGGACAGGGCGGACACGATGGAGAGGGGGGGGCCAGGCGTACGCAGGCTGTAGAGAGGGCGGGCCGCTCAATAATAGGGTCTTGGCATCAGTCAAACCTGCGCTGTCAAATCCACCCATTCGGTCGGTCATGCGGTCGGTCATGCGGTCGGTCATGCTTGTGCACAGAAAACGCTGGACACCTACCACGCCTACGAGGACCACTGCAAGCTGTCCTTCGAGAGCCTGGGGCGCGAGTTGCTGCGGCAGGCAGGCCCGCATCAGGAGGCGGCGGCGGCGCCGCCGCCGGTGCCTGTTCTGGACACGGCGCCGGGCAGCGAGGCGGGGCTGTGGGGGCACATGCGCGACTGCGTCGCGGCGTTGTTCGGCGCGGCGGCGCACCTGCTGAACCCGCGGCGCCTGGGCGGCTGTTGGGAGCTGCTGGGTCTGGACTTCATGCTAGACGACGTCGGCGGCCTATACCTGATTGAGGTGCGTGCGTGTTACTAGGTAGTAGTTAGGTTGTTGGGGTGGTTGCTTGGCGTGGCTCCCAGTTGCGCAGCTGTGAAGTTGCACATCTGCGATGTGGACCCTTGGCATGAAGGCTATTGCTGTGTCGTAATGCGTGTGTTAGAGATCACAAGGGGAAAACAAGCAAAGCAAAGACCGTGTATGCAATGCGATCAAGACAAAGCAGCGTCGCGTCCGGTTTACCTGGAATTACCTGAGCCGCCGACCTGCTTTACTTACCCGAAATCGCGTAACCCCCGTCTACCTAACCTTGGAGGGGGATTAATGTCCACACGCTTCCAAGAGTGCAACCCGATGCGTGTGATCACGGTGGCGTGATACCCAGGCACTCCTAGCCCCAGAATCCCAGTCCGGCCGCTACGTCCAAAGTCCCGCCCGATCCACGTCGAAGTGCTCACCTACAAACAATAGGGAAAACAGCGAAGCACATGACGGCAGCGGGGAAGTGTCACGGGCAAGCAGAAGGAAGGTTTGGGGGCAGGCGGCGGGGGGGGGGGGCGGGTTGTGGTTACCAGCCCAAACTGAACCAAACCCAATGCATAAGAGCGAGGAGGTGAGGGGGCCACACGGGTGCGGCTTTGAAGGGCCCTTTCGTACAGCTGTACAGCGATACCGCGGTAAAGCGGTACAGCGGTAAAGCGGTACAGCACGGAGATCGTCATGGGTCGAGCCGTGGAGGAGGACGGCACGCCGTGCCATGCCGCCCACCTGCTGCTGATGGATTTGGTGTGGCGACCAGTCACCCGCCCCAGGCCCCCACCTGCCCGCTTCGCCCCCCCCTCCTGCGCCTCCCCTTGCTCCCCCTGATGTCCCACACCCTCCATGGATGGCTGTCCCCCTGCCCTATCCCCCGCTCCCCCGCCCGCTGCGCCCGCCCACCCGCCCGCCCGCAGGTAAACACCAGCCCCGCGCTGTTCCGCGCGGGCGCCTACCTGGCCGACCTGCTGCCGCGGCTGGTGGAGGAGGTGGTGCAGAAGGTCGTGGACCCGCTGTTCCCACCGCCTCCGCCACCACCGGTCGTACCAGCAGCAGCAGCCGCAGCAGCAGCAGGAGCAGGAGCAGCAGTAGCGGGAGCAGCAGCAGCAGCAGGAGCAGCAGCAGGAGCAGCAGCAGGAGCAGCAGCAGGAGCAGGCCAGGCAGCGAGCGGGGAGGAGGCGGTGGAGGCTGGCGCCGCGGCGGCAGCTGCTGTTGCCGCGGCGGCGGCGGAGCGTGGGACTGGGGTGGAACAGGTGGAACACACGGGAAGAGGGGAGGGTGCATCAGGGGGCGGCGGCGGCAGCAGCGGCGCCATCATCACACCGCTAGACGGCTTTGTGCGCGTGAGGCTGCTGCCGCCGCCACAGCCGAAACCATTCAACAAGGGAGCAGCGGCAGCCGGGACGACCGGAGCGGCGACTAAAGCAGCAGCGGCAGCGGCCACAGGGCCGGCGGCAAGGGCTGCAGGCAGCAGGGGCGCGGCCGCCGCAGCAGGGGGCTCAACACCGGGCGTTGGGAGGCGGCTCGCTCCGAGGGGCTCGGCAGGCGTGCGGAGCAGCGCTGCCGGGGGGGCCGGCAACAGCAGCAGCAGGGGCAGTAGTGGCATGCCGGTACCGCCGCCGGCGGGGCGAGTGTCGCCGGGGCGAGTGTACGTGGCGGGCAATGCCGCTGGCGGCCGCAGCAAGTGATGCTCTGTCTGCGACTGCCACACTAGAGTAAGGCGGTGGAGGCGCTGGCGCTGTTTGTTGTAGGTAGGCACTGTGCGGCTCGCTCTGCGAGAGTCGAGCGAATGACAGGCAGGCAGGCAGGCAGGCAGGCGTAGCAACTTTGCGGAACCAGACCATGGTCTGCCGCTGCCGCGGGCGTAGACCGGTAGCCGTCCTTGTGCCGAGGCGGATGCTGTCAAGTTTGCAAGCGTGCGGTGTGATTGCTAACATGCATCTACCTCTGGTCAGAGCTTCAGCGGTTGCCTTGATCCCGCGCCGTCACAAGAGGTGGGCGCAAGGGTGGGCGCGGTCGAGTGCATGCAAGCGCCTCGTGGAGCTACAATTGTGCGCACCCGAAATGTGCGATGCTTAGACCCATAACGGATTTAAAAACTTCCTGTAGAGTAGCAGAACCCCAGCGCGCGGCGAGAACAGTGTAGCGACCAGTGTATCGACCGGTCGCCTAGGCTAGCAACGGCCATTAGTGCCTGGAATTTTATAGGGGGTTATCATATTCACTTTGTCGACTAAAACATTACATGCCGCGGCACTGCCTTCAAACGTTGGATAGTTTTAATGGTACAGGGCTTGGCGCGCTTTAGACGCATCAATATCATTTGTATTGACGTCTATTTATACCTATCACCGGCATAAGTCACCGCGCGCGTGCATAGCCAGACCACTTTCCATGCGTCTCCTTTGTGGCTTCCTCCTTCTAGTCTTATCTTCCTGGCAACGTATAGTTTCAGGGCAGCACCTGACTCCTCTTGTTCCAAGTCTGGACGAGCGCACCTCAGGTGTGTTGTTTGGGCTCGAGGTAGAGTGTTCGACTAACCGAACATACGCGTCTGCCCCACCAGCCAGCTGCTGACCAACGCACCTCACTCGCCGCCCTGCTGTGCCCCGACAACCGTTGCCATCAATTTGACTTTGTTTTTGAAGGGGAGCCGCTCAGGAGTCAATACCAAGGCGCCAGCAGGCTTCCGCCATTCCTCAAGGTCGGAGATGCGTCGGTTCAAGACGCAGAGACGAGCCAGCGATTGTACCAGCAGGCTGCGGTGGCGTCCGCCGTCGCGTACCTACTGCACGGCGCGGCCGAGCCCCTGTCATTGGCAGATGGTGAGGTTTTGTGTACGGTACCTTCCAAGGCTGGGGGACGCGTCAGCGGGGCGTTCCGGGGGTGGCGGTTGGTCCGGCGGAAGAATCAGGGGACTCGCGCCTTCAGGCGCAGCAGGTAGGACAGTTCACGAGGTGGGAACTACTGAGGGCAGCAGTATGGCAGCGTGCCTGTAGTGCGCTGTGAGATCGACCCTTGTGTACACCACGGTCTGGAACGCCGACCCGCTCGTGTTGTGAATAGCTGTGCACGCTTGGCGCCGCCCGCCCGCCCAGGCTCCAGCAATGCGCTGCTGCCCTACCTGGACCCGCCCATCCTGCGGCGCTACGCGGCCGGGCCCCGCCGCCGCGCCAGCCCCACCGCCGAGCTGCTGTACGGCCTGGCGCTCGACCTGACGACAACCACAACCACCCCCGGCATGTACGGCGGCGGCGGCGGAGAGGTGTTGCAGGTGGGATGTTTATTTGCTCGCTCTGGCCCGCCCGCCTGGCAGCTCGCTGTCCAATCAGTGCAAGTTAAGCTACCGGTAAGTGTGTCCGACTATCTGTTGATCCGTCATTCCTTCCTCGGGTGCATACAGGGGGCGTGCCAGTACGGGCTGTACAAGGCGCTCCGTGCCACCTTCGCCTGGGTGCGTGACAACGTGCCCCTCAGGCTGGTACAGTCCCCAGCAGCGTCAGCAGGGCCAGCAGACACCGCCGCCGCTGCTTCTTATTCCTTGGCCGTCCCCGACCCCGACCGGATGCCAGACGCGGAGCTGTCAAGGGCCGTGCTGGCTGCGGTGTCCGACCCGCAGCAGCTTGGGGGTGCTGACGGCGATGTGGCCCCACTCCTCCTGGTCGAGGTGAGAGGGCGGTGGGAGGTGGGAGTAGTGGGAGGTGGGCGTGCATGGGGGTCAGGTGGATCAGGGGAAACGGCGTAACGGAAAGGTTGCAAGACTGGTTTGTAAGCTTGGAGCGTCCCGTGTACTCATGCACGTCAAAGAAATGACCACCTGCCATAAACCTCAAGCCAAACTTTTAAGGCTTCATCCTATTGCTGACACGCCCTTGTTGTGCTGCGTGTCGAAACCCATCAGCAGGGTGGCAGCGGCGGCGGCTGCGGCGGCTTGCTGTCGGCGGAGGCTTTCGCCGGCGCGGTGCCACGGGTGGCGGCGGCGCTGGCGGGGCTGCACGAGGACCTGCCCGTGCTTCAGAGCCTGGGCGCGCTGCTGAGCGAGCAGTCATCACGCCAGAGAGACCGGGAATCTGGCGGTGGCAGCGCCAGCGGCAGCGCTGCCGGCATCCAGGAATTGGAGTCCCTCAGCCGCCCACACAGGAACAGCCGGCGGCGGCTGGTGTGGCTGGATGCGGATGGGGAGCAGCGTACTTTGGAGGTGGCGGATGACGCGGCCGCAGTCGGGGGCGCCGCCGCCTTGGCGGGCCCAGCAGCTCTTGCAGGCGTCCCGGAGGCGTTGTTTGATGACGCCATCCGCGAACTGGCCGCGCGGCGGCGCCAGCAGGCCGTTAGGATGGCGGCTGGTCGCGCACGGCAGTTACAGGCCGCAAGGGGCGGCAGCAGTGACAGCAGTTCTAGCAGGTTCACTTTCAAGCTACCGCCGCCCAGCTTCAAGGTGGCGCCGCCGGCCAAGCTGCCCAAGCTGCTCGTGCCGCTCATCTTCCACGTCATGCTGTACAGGGACGTGGGCGGCGGCATCGGGCCCGCCGGGTACGACAACTCGCTGTCGTACATCAACCGCCTGGTGCGGCTGGCCAACTACATGGCCGCGCCCACCAACATCCAGTTCTACACCAAGGAGGCACGACACGACCCCACCAAGTACCCGTACCTGCTGCTAAGGGACAGGCGGACGTGGCTGGACATGCCCACGTGCAACGGCACAGTCACCACGGTGTGCCTAGAGAACGGCCCCTACATGGGGAGGTAAGATCAGCAGCAGGGGCTTGATGGCGTGTGTGCGTGCGCAGGGCGTGCACAAATGCATGCAGGTGCTAACAGGTGGTAGACTCCTCGCATTTCGGGGCCTCTGTACGCCGCGTGTGTACACACGTGTCTTGCCCCAACCCGGCCTCACCCGCTGGGGAGCCACCGTCCAAAAATGCACCACCTTTGACCCCGCATTTTTGGTTGTAGCACCAATCCGACGAGACTTCACAAACCGAGCCACTCCGTTTGATAGGCTCCCCGGCCGTGTGCCTCCGTGTGTTCGAGAACGTAACACATCAACTGCGTTTCCGTGTGTGTGCCCCTTGCGTCTCTCGCATCCCAGTATTGTCGCGGACTGGCCTCGCTCCATCAACGTCTTCGTAGCCAGCGACGCCGATAACACGGACGCGCCTCTTGGGTATGCTTTCGTCCCCGGGTAAGCTGGATTCCAGAGCGAGCCAACCTTAGGCAGGCTGTCGCAATGTGCACGGCAGCTCGAGGGGGGCTGCTTACTGTGACCTGCCTGCTGTTGGAGGAAAAGGGCATGAGTACCCAGTGAGACAAGGAAGGTGGTCCCCGTGAAGCACGGGAAAAGCGGGCTGATCCCGCACCACATGCTGCATGCGACTTGCTCTACAACAAAATTTATGGCTGCGAGCGTGGCTTCGTCATGGCACACGCTGCGCAGTGGCACCTTCCTGGTGCTGGACCTAATTGTCATTTTGCCAGGGGTGAGGGGCCAAGCCCCACACCCCCAACGAGAAGCAGCTCTGGGTTAGCTGGGTAGAAGGTGTTTGGTTTTTTGATAGGTCAGTAGTCGTTATTGGGTTGCTGTGCGCATATTTGAATAGATTGTTAGTCTGCCGGGCTGCTATGCTCGCCCCAGCCGAAAGTCAAGATGCCCATGGACGCGCAAAGGCACTTCTCGCTCCGCCCGAATTTTCCCTGCTGCCTAATTACATGCAATAGACAATAGCAAATACTAATACGTGGCAGTCGCAGTACCCAGTGAGAAAATGGGAACCTTGGATTGTCTTTGCTGCCTTCACACCAGCGTTATATATCCAGGCAACCGGAAGCTACGCTCCTTGACCTACCTGTGCCTGCTGGTTGTGGTGGTGGTTTTGGTGGTGTGTGAGTGTATGTGTGTGCGCGCGCGTGTGTGGGGGGGGCGGGGCGAGTTGCCGCCTTACTTAACACATAACGGCATTTGTCGTGCACACGTACACAGGTCTGACATGTGGGCCAATCAGGGCCATGCATTCATCACATGGGACCTGATGGTGCCAGCCGGCTACAACGGCCCGAGCTTGTACTACGGCGGATCCAGGGTGGGTCAGGGGCGGGGTGGGTCTCAGGATGTCAGGTGTGTGCACGCATCCTAAACTGGACAGCACGCACTGTCATTCATTCATTCATTTGGCCCCAGGCACTACGTGACCAAGCCATGTCGGAGGCTGTGCACGCCTAAGCAAGCGGCACATGGGCCTTGTAATAAGGACGGGGATAGCCTGTGCCCGTGATGGATAGATGCCACCTTGCATGGCATGGCCTGACACCGCAGGCCACACAGCGTACGTGCCCATGCCGCGCACGCACTGCCCCCACGCATTGGTTCGGGTCCTCTTGGTCGTTCCTCTTCGGTTTCTGGAGCTAACTACCCCCCTCTTATGCATTGGGTTTGGTTTAGTTCGGGCTGGAACCACAACCCTCCCCCCCCTCATCATGCACCGCTCCCTGCAGGTGCTGCTGCACGAGCTGTTCCACCACCTGGGTCTGCTGCACCCCTTCGGCCCGGGCAATGACGACGACGACGCCGAGGGCGGCAGCGCAAGGAGCTGCAGCGACGACGACTATGTGTCCGACACGCCCGGCATGCTGGGTGGGTGGGTGGGTGATTTCGTAGGTGCGGGGACGAACAAGCCTGCACTTGGTGGTGGGTGCGTGTTGCCGTACAAACTTGCGTGTGCACTACCAGTACTTCCACACGTGCGGAAAGCCAGCCGTGCGTACGCTGTACGCACGAAGGCATGTCAGGGCGATGCAGGGCGCTGTGCTGGCGGCGGGTCCATGTGCGCGCACTTGTGCTTTGCGCTGTGCAGCCTTACTTGTGTCGTCCGTCCCGATGAGGCTTACTTGCTGTCTAGGTCGCGCGTGCGCTTTTTGCTTAAAGAATCGCCACCTTCCACCTTGCTCATCTCATCTCATCATCCTCATCATTTTCACGCATTTTTATTTTGTCTTGTCGACAGGCTCAGCGTACAGCAGCAACTTCTATTCTACCGCAGTAGCCTACTGCATGGAGCGTTTTTGGGAGACGTATGGTGGCGACTGGGAGGCCACATATGCCAGGTGAGATGCACAGGGCGCACGAAGGAGCGAGCAGGGGTGCGGATTTCATGCGGGATGAAGAGAACAACGGCTGACACAACTGACGAGACCTTCCTTTCGCTGCCAAGACGAATGCGCCGGGGACCTGCGCGGGCTCACTGGACGCTGTGCCTCACAGGGATTCCTGGTGCCTCGCAACGCCTTCGCTGCAGGTGGTCCGGCGGTCTCGGCACGCCTCAGGCCGACATGAACGCGTGGGCCGATTCATGCCCCACCAAGGCTGGATACGACCTTCTGGGCAACTACATGACCTACAACACGCCCGTGTGCTTCGCTGCACTGGGCCACTTCACGCGCGGCCAGGTGCGCGTGCGAGAATGTGTGCGCTTTAGCATGGCCGAGCCGAGCCAGGCCGAGCGAATTGAGCAAGTCGCAGCCTGCTAGCCTTCTCCAATCGAATACAGTTATGTACAGTCCCATATCGCGCAACGTGATCGTGATATGCAGCAAAGGTACTTGTGACAGCTGGACCTGTTGTCGGCACGTAGGATGCATAGCGGGATTACTGGGATGCCACGACTTCCTTTCTCGCATAAGGGCATTTTCAATCCCGATTCTCTCGTAATGGCGTATAATAACATTTTGCGGTCATGTTGCGCCAAAGAACATACCTAAAAGCGTCTTGCTTGATGTTTACATCCCAGCCAAACAATCCCCGACATCCGAGCTCGGCACTTCACAGACCCTGCCCCAACCCACCCCCCATCCCCGCCGACCCTAACCCACTTCCTCTGCCCCCCCCCCGCCCGCAGGCGGAGATGGCGCACTACGTGACCGCCGAGCTCAACCCCATCATTTACGCCTGGGGCCAATACTACGCCGCAGTGTCGCCCTCGCCGCCGCCACAGAGCCCGCCGCCGCCCGAGGCCAGGATCGACCCCTGCAACGTGAGTGGTGCGCCAGCATGTGTGTCAGGGACACTATCATACCAGCAGTATGCCTGTCCATGCATGGGAAGAGAGCCGGGCATCACGTACGCTCACCAGTCACCAATACCTGTTGTCCTTACACGTCCCCGCATGGATCCTACCTTCATGGCGCAGCAAATGCGCTTGTTTAGTCGCGGGTTCGCTGTTTGATGGGTGTGTGCTCGGTGTGATTTGTCTGCCGTGTCGTTGCTCCAGGTGACCCAGAGGTCTTGTGCCTGCAAGCAGTCATGGGACTTCTACGGCGACACGTACAGCTCCTGCAGTGTGCTCCCGGGGAACGAAGGGCTGTGGTGAGCGTGCTGGGGAGGGGAGACGGAATGTCATTTAGCAAGCCATCCAGCAGCTAGTTAGCAGCGCTTGAGTATCCTGTGCTTGGGATAACGGCTAGCTATGACACGGAACAGGAGGTGAAACAAACACCTACATCGGCGGGTCCTGGACGGAGTCGCCATGCATGTGCGTGCTGGTCGATGCCCAGGAACCAGTACACGCCTACACGGTGTGTATCTGTGCCTCATCAACCGACAGGTGCGAGGTGCTGGACCAGACGTCATGTCCCGATTGCGCCGGCAACAAGAACCGGACTGTACCGTGCGTCCGAAAATGCAGCGGTGAGTTTCACAGCGACAGTATGTAGCACTTGGCATTCGTTAGGTCGAGCAGGAGGCATAACTGCTCTCAAATCCCGAATACCGGTAATGCCGGGGGATGCCTACAGGCACGGAGTGGATGTGCAAGAAACGTGGGCCCCGACCCCCGCCGCCGCCGCCCCTGCCGCCCTCACCGCCACCCACGCCGCCTCCACCGCCGCCGCGTGCGGTTCCGGACAAATGCAAGGTATGGTCCGTTGGACGGCCAGCCACCGCTCGCTTGCTTGTGGCTCACGACGCACACCAACCCCACCAGAAGCATGCATAATGCTGAACAACCACCGCTACGCCCTCGCCTCTCACTTGCTCCCCGCGTGCACTTGCCTCGCACGCCATCTTTCGCACGCACAGGTCACCAGCAACGGCTGCAAATGCCGCAACACGTGGCAATACAATGGCAAGTACTGGAGCGGCTGCGCTTCACCAGACGGTGACAAGCGGCTGTGGTGCCAGGTCAGTGGCTGGGGGCTTGGCTATAGTGAGCACACGGGCTTTGTCCAGATAGCTTGTATGCTAGGCGCAGGGATGCGTAACGTTCAGTGGGCGGTCACACACACACACACACACACACACACACACACACACACACACACACACACACACACACACACACACACACACACACACACACACACATACACACACACACACACACACAAAGACACACACACGCGCGTGCGCTCAGGTTGAGCCCAGCTGTCCGGACTATGGCTACGACAGCTACTTGTTCTACTGCGACCGGTCGCTGACGCTGGACAGCTGCCGAGGTGCGTATATGGAGTATCTGGAGCATGTTGGCGCAAGATGAATCGTACGTAGGTGTGCAGGGGCGACTGCATCTGCTTTGCGAGGTTGGGGTGAATGTAGTGGATGCACGTTGCGGAGGAGCGACCTTGGCACTGTCGGTCCAGCAGTGGCATTATATGGTCGTGCGCGTTGCTATGTGCTCGGTTTCACAGCGGGCGTTTCGGCAACACACACATGATAACCACCTCAGCCGGCGATGAAAACCGCTCTGTCCTCCACGTTTTACACATGCATGCAGTGCAACCGGTGTCCATCAGCCAAACACGCAGTCGCGCTGATCCTCCACCAGCGCCGCCGCCGCCTCCAGCAAATGCCATCAGTGGCAGCAGCAGCAGCCAGCCGCCGCCGCCGGCACGCAAACAGCCATCCAGCAGGCTGCCCCCTAGGCCTGCTGTGGGCGTCAACACAAGCCGCGCTCCTCCTCGTCCTCGTCCTCCTGCACAACAGCCGAGGCCTCCCGCGGCACAGCAGCCATTGCCACCGCGGCCGGCGGCGCAGCAGCCCCCACCCTCGCCACAGAACTTGCGTCCGCCAGCATCACAGCAGCCGCCAGCAAGTAAGTCCTGGCGGGTATCGTCCACGCACGTCAAGCTGCTTACAATCGAGCTGCTACGTACTCGCCTGCCTGTTGCGCCCTGCGCCCACCTATCTGTCACTCCTTGCCGCTCCGTCCCCCTACGCACGCACTCAAGTGCTGACGCGCCGCCGCTCACCCGCCCCTCGCACCATCCGCTGTTGCCTGGTGACTCCATCCCACGTGCGTGACTGTCGTCCACGAGCACGCGCCTGCGGCCTGGTCTCACGTGACTCCGTGTGCTGCCTCATATACTCTTGACTGCTTCAGACGACCGGCCTCCTCCACGGCGGCGGCGGCTGCGACAGCAAGAGAGCGAACAGCACGGCGGGCGTCTCTCTCGCCAGCAGCAGCAGCAGCACTAGACGGCGCTTGGTGCATGGCCATGGGCCCCTGCTGGACGACTGGGCAACACCCCCCTAGTTTGGGCTGGTAACCACACACACACACACACACACACACACACACACACACACACACACACACACACACACACACACACACACACACACACACCGTGGTTTCCATGGCGGCTACGGGCTGCTGCCCGCGGACGCAGCACTAGTAGGAGCACTGGATGGGCGGCGTGGTATGGAAGGGTACATGTTGCCGCGGGGGAGCCCTGCCTTGCTTGATTGTGCTGCCGGATGCCGGCGGCGGCGGCGGCTGACGGGCAGGCATTGGGAGCTCTACCTAACAGCAGATAGATGGAGGAAGCGCCCCAGCCACTCAGCCAGCCATTTAGGCGGCATGCCTGCCTTTCCGTTGCTTCCGTTGAGGCGGGATGGCATAGGATCAACGCATGGGCCCACGCATGAGGTCCACGCGGTTGTCACGCGTCACGGGGCGAACTTAAGACTGGGGATCCGGAGCCCGTGCGGCACAGATGCACGGGGGATTCGCTACAGTACCTCGGACATTGATTTGCGTGCGCTTTATTTGTTGGGGGCTTATTCATTCATTGGGGGTTCCCTGGGGGTTCCTGCCGCATCTCTGGTTGCAAAGCCCTGGGCCTGCTGCCCCCCCCCCCCGCCCCCATTTCGCTGCTGCCTACCAGATGCGACATCCTCGTCCCGGCTGCCTCGCTCTCGCATTTCGCATTTGCATTCTAGCGCATGTCGGTAACGCACACTCATTGCCACAATCGCTGGCACACACGCTGCGGCTGCGGTGCGAGCAGAGCAACGCCCCATGAATCTGCGCGGCTTCTCACAATCTCACACAACCTGTGTGGGGCTGAGTCGAGCTTGGTTACGAGTGCTGTAAAATGCCACTAGTGTTCCCGCGCAAAAAATGCCCTTTTTGCAGGGGGGGACTCGGCCCTCCCTGCACCCCCCCCCTCGTCGGGGGCTTCCCCCCTGGACCCCGCCTTATGGACAGGGGGGCCGCTGCCCCCCTGTTGACCCCCCAATAGGTGCTGGTGGCAATGGTAGACGGCGAATAGCGAACAGGGCATGGACGGAAGGGCGGGCAGGAAGATGGGAGCACAGGAGCGCCGGCCGACCGCACGCGTTGGGAGTCACACGCATTCTCCCATCCTCCATAATGCACAAGCAATACCGTATTGACTATTAAGTTTGTATAAAAGACTGCGTTGGGTTTGCATCTTCGGCGAGCGAGAGCCAGCAGCAACGCAAAAACATGCCAATCCAAGCTAAAATAACTGAAAGTTATATCATGTATTATAGGTAACATATGTGGTATGGGCACACATCAGCTCTGAGTAGCAACTACAAATGGCGGGCGGGGCCAACTGGGCGCGAGACAGCTTGAGCTTTAAATGATACTGGCATGCGCATGCAGATAATGGCTTTGAAAAACGATATAAAGGAATAGGAATGGTGAGGGTATTAGGACAGGGGGATGTAAAACAGTGCTGGAACCACAATTTACACACATTTGGAGTCGAGCTTGGTTACGAGTGCTGTAAAATGCCACTAGTGTTCCCGCGCAAAAAATGCCCTTTTTGCAGGGGGGGACTCGGCCCTCCCTGCACACCCCCCCCCCTCGTCGGGGGCTTCCCCCCTGGACCCCGCCTTATGGACAGGGGGGCCGCTGCCCCCCTGTTGACCCCCCAATAGGTGCTGGTGGCAATGGTAGACGGCGAATAGCGAACAGGGCATGGACGGAAGGGCGGGCAGGAAGATGGGAGCACAGGAGCGCCGGCCGACCGCACGCGTTGGGAGTCACACGCATTCTCCCATCCTCCATAATGCACAAGCAATACCGTATTGACTATTAAGTTTGTATAAAAGACTGCGTTGGGTGCGCATCTTCGGCGAGCGAGAGCCAGCAGCAACGCAAAAACATGCCAATCCAAGCTAAAATAACTGAAAGTTATATCATGTATTATAGGTAACATATGTGGTATGGGCTCAGCTCTGAGTAGCAACTACAAATGGCGGGCGGGGCCAACTGGGCGCGAGACAGCTTGAGCTTTAAATGATACTGGCATGCGCATGCAGATAATGGCTTTGAAAAACGATATAAAGGAATAGGAATGGTGAGGGTATTGGGACAGGGGGATGTAAAACAGTGCTGGAACCACAATTTACACACATTTGGAAATTTGAGGGCAAGAGCGGGGGCATATAAAGCGTGATAAATCAGATAGCTCGTTTCAGAAATTATAGCATAACATGTAGCGAGCGAGAAATATGCAAGGCCGACTAAGAAGCTCGCTCGCTCCCGGCCCCCCGAACCTCCCGAACCCGCCCCCCTGCAGCAAACGGCATAAACGCGCCACCCGCTCCTGTGTATGATTTAAACGCATGATAAAGCACATGTATGCAGCTGTGGGTGGCGCGTTTATGCCGTTTGCTGCAGGGGGGCGGGTTCGGGAGGTTCGGGGGGCCGGTAGCGAGCGCGAGCAGAGCTGGCAGCACGTGGGAGGAAGTCAGCGAGCGACTTCGCGGGGACACGCGCGCATGATGCGCAGTTGATTCCTATGAAATAATGGCTATACAAAGTAAATACGTTGCTATTTATCGGGCCGGAGCGAGCGACTTTGGCGTTTTGGATCTGGGTCCCGTCACAAGTCCGTCCCGTCACGCCCGGGAGGGAGAAGAATCCAGCAGAGGCGGCCTTATTAAGACGGCAATAGGTATAGATTGATAAAGAGAACTCGATGCAGCAAGTGCTGATGATGGCTCGACAACGAGTGAAGAATTGCCCTCGTAAGTTCCAGCTCGCCCTCGTGCTCGCCATCCTACGGCGCCCGCCCCCCCCCCCCCCCGCCGTCCAGCCCAACGCAACGCAAGCGCCCAGTCGGGAACCCCCACTTGGGACGAGCTCTAGCGCTGCGAAGCTGAGGGGTTACACCGCGTATCTCGTTGCTCGTGCCAGGTTAGTCCGATTGACTTGGCGGGCTTGAAACAAATGAGGAACAGCTCCCACTGTCTTATAGTACACAAATTAGAACTAAAAGCAATAGTGCATGTATATGTAAAATTCTAAAGCTTGAAGCATGCTAATGCAAATGACACCTTCTGCGTTGGTACTCCTCGTGGTTTTCATTCCGCGCTAGTGTACTACTAAATTGAAAGCGGGTTGAGGAAGGAAAATATCACGTCTTACCGCTTGGGCGTCGAACTATCTTGAGCATGGCGCGGCGACTGGCGAGCTGCCTTGCCTGCCTGGCGGCGCTGTCGCTCGCGACTGGCCAGCAGATGGACAGGAGCTCACAGCAGCTCCAGGAAGCAGGTATGTTCATGTCGCAGCGTGTGCTAACCCCCCCCCCCCCGCCCTCCCGACGCCTTCCTTCCCGCACTGCGCCGCGCGCGCCGTCCACACTAATAGTATTGCGCTCCAAACTGTCAAAGAAACAAACAAACCCGGTATATATGCAGGTAGTTTGAAAGCTGCAGACGCCGGGGATGCTTCATCACGCGCGGCGCCTAGCTCCTTTGTGAGGGTCTCGGACACAAGCTCTGCTGACGCTGCAACCATGCAGCGCCTGTACCGCCAGGGCGCCACAACGGCGTCAATCGCGTACCTGCTACAGGCCGCCGCTGAGCCCCTGTCCCAGGCAGATGGTGAGTCTGCTTCATGAGTTTAATCTCGCTCGCCGACGGTGGTTCGCCCTAATGCTGGATGACAAGGCGGGGCAATGCATGTCGGCATGGATTCATATGTGCGGCCACGGCCAGGGCCAGCTGGTGAGGCGGGGTGCGCGCGTTGGTAAAAAGCAGCCGTGCGTAGGGCGGATTGCTGTGTATGTGTGTGTGTGTGTGCGCGTGTGTGTGTGTGCATTCAAACCCGCAGCTTAGCTGTAGAATCCGCGATGTGCACAGCGCCGCGCTTTCCTGGTACTCCTGTCCAGTGTCCTGTCTCTGCCTCTACCTCCCCGCCGCCCGCCCGCCCGCCCAGGCTCCAGCAACGCGCTGCTGCCCTACCTGGACCCGCCCATCCTGCGGCGCTACGCGGCCGGGCCCCGCCGCCGCGCCAGCCCCACCGCCGAGCTGCTGTACGGCCTGGCGCTCGACCTGACGGCAACCACAACCACCCCCGGCATGTACGGCGGCGGCGGCGGAGAGGTGTTGCAGGTGGGATGTTTATTTGCTCGCTCTGGCCCGCCCGCCTGGCAGCTCGCTGTCCAATCAGTGCAAGTTAAGCTACCGGTAAGTGTGTCCGACTGTCTGTTGATCCGTCATTCCTTCCTCGGGTGCATACAGGGGGCGTGCCAGTACGGGCTGTACAAGGCGCTCCGTGCCACCTTCGCCTGGGTGCGCGACAACGTGCCCCTCAGGCTGGTACAGTCCCCAGCAGCGTCAGCAGGGCCAGCAGACACCGCCGCCGCTGCTTCTTATTCCTTGGCCGTCCCCGACCCCGACCGGATGCCAGACGCGGAGCTGTCAAGGGCCGTGCTGGCTGCGGTGTCCGACCCGCAGCAGCTTGGGGGCGCGGACAGCGATGTGGCCCCACTCCTCCTGGTCGAGGTGAGAGGGCGGTGGGAGGTGGGAGTAGTGGGAGGTGGGCGTGCATGGGGGTCAGGGGTAACAGGGGAAACGGCGTAACGGAAAGGTTGCACGGCTGGTTTGTAAGCTTGGAGCGTCCCGTGTACTCATGCACGTCAAACAATGACTACAATGACCACCTGCCATAAACCTCAAGCCAAACTTTTGAGGCTTCATCCTATTGCTGACACGCCCTTGTTGTGCTGCGTGTCCAAAAACATCAGCAGGGTGGCAGCGGCGGCGGCTGCGGCGGCTTGCTGTCGGCGGAGGCTTTCGCCGGCGCGGTGCCGCGGGTGGCGGCGGCGCTGGCGGGGCTTCAAGGGGACCTACCCGTGCTTCAGAGCCTGGGCGCGCTGCTGAGCGAGCAGTCATCACGCCAGAGAGACCGGGAATCTGGCGGTGGCAGCGGCAGCGGCGGCGCTGCCGGCATCCAGGACTTGGAGTCCCTCAGCCGCCCACACAGGAACAGCCGGCGGCGGCTGGTGTGGCTGGATGCGGAGGGGGAGCAGCGTACTTTGGAGGTGGCGGATGACGCGGCCGCCGCCGGGGGCGCCGCCGCCTCGGGACCGGCTCTTGCAGGCGTCCCGGAAGCGTTGTTTGATGACGCCATCCGCGAACTGGCCGCGCGGCGCCAGCAGGCCGTTAGGATGGCGGCGCCTCGCAGTGGTCGCCGCCGCCTGCTGCAAGCGGCAACCGCCATGCCGCCGCCCAGCTTCAAGGTGGCGCCGCCGGCCAAGCTGCCCAAGCTGCTCGTGCCGCTCATCTTCCACGTCATGCTATACAGGGACGTGGGCGGCGGCATCGGGCCCGCCGGGTACGACAACTCGCTGTCGTACATCAACCGCCTGGTGCGGCTGGCCAACTACATGGCCGCGCCCACCAACATCCAGTTCTACACCAAGGAGGCACGACACGACCCCACCAAGTACCCGTACCTGCTGCTAAGGGACAGGCGGACGTGGCAGGACGTATCGGCGTGCGACAGAAGCCAGCAGTGCTTTTCCAGTTTCAAGTACATGGACGGGTGAGCCTGGTGCTAGCTAGCTGTGGCACACTGCGCTTCAGCATGCCGTCCTGGCCAGTGTCCCACTAAGGGGCTGCTGGATGAGTGCGGTACCATTTCTGTGACGCCGTGTGGTGCATGGTGCCGGTTTTGGTTGCGGCATAACTGAGCGCCTGCGTCACTTGGCCCTGCCCCCCACAACCCCCCTATCCAGGCTGGTTGCGGACTTCCCCCGCTCCATTAATATATTCGTGGCCAGCGACTCCGAAAACCCGAACGTGCCTGCCGGCTATGCCTTTGCCCCTGGGTAAGCGTTGACGCGACTAACCAAGCTAGCTAATGGTGGCTGGCCACGCACACACACACACACACACACACACACACACACACACACACACACACACACACACACGCGCGCGCCCTGAGTATCATACTGCGCGGCCACGGTGTGGTAGCCTGGATCGGATGATGGCACACGCACGCTTGAGTGCTTGACACGCACGTGACTGAGGCGATGGAAGCCGCAGGTGGCAGCAGCAGGCATTAGCAGGTGATGCCAGCAGCAAGGCGTAATACGCGGGCTCACACTCAACGGGCGGCGGGCGGCCACACTGCTGCAGACGGGGCTCAGAAACCAGGGCCACTGCACCCGTAATGGGCAAGCATGGCCGCGCGCAGCCCCTATTCCTGCACCTGTCAATTACTGCTCTGCATCTTGTTTTAGCAACCAACTTCCTTGCACGCCCGCTTCCCTCAGGTCTGACATATACCCCGTCTTGGGCCACGCATTCCTTTCGTGGGAAATGCTGTTGCCCGCCTACGGCTACAACAACCTCGCCCTCTACAACGACGCCCCAGAGGTCAGTCAGGGGCTACCGTGATGGTCTTTTGTGTGGCACTTCGCTCACGCGCAATTACGATTCGTCCGATTAGGCCTGCACTGTCGGCCTTGCTGGGGCCCGTTGGCTTGCCTTGAAGAGAACGGGAGGGGTGGAGACATCGTAGCTGGAATGCTGCTTTCACCTGACGCGACGTTGACAGTCCCCGTCGTTTACCCCTTGTCCAACCTGATTCCACTGAGTGCATAATCGGGCCTGGCTGGCATTCATTGGGGTTGAGAAGGAGGCAGGCGCCCTCGGCGCGGGTTGCTTGGGCGGGGGATGCCCTCGAGATGTGTGGGACATAAAGGGCGGCTGAAACGGCCTCGTGCGCCCGCGCGCCCCCCGTGCTATCTAACCCCTACACATACGTCTACACATGCAGGCGCTGCTGCACGAGCTGTTCCACCACCTTGGTCTGATGCACCCCTTCGGCCCGGGCAATGACGGCAACTCAACCAGGACCTGCAGCGACGACGACTATGTGTCCGACACGCCCGTCACGCTCGGTGCGCGTTGTTAGCTATACCGCAATCTAGGATTCTTATTGCTGTGGCGCACTGATCAAGCCGCTGCGGCGCCTCGTGCGTTTGCGCCGTACCTGCTTTGTTGGGCGTGCGTTTGCGCCGTACCTGCTTTGTTGGGCGTGCGGTTTGGTCGGTCGTAGCCACGGCACGCAGCAGACTTGAAGCTGCTTACTTGCACTTGCGCGTTGCTGGACAGGCTCTATCAGCAGCAGCAGTTTTTTCTCGGCTGCCGTAGCCTACTGCATGGAGCTGTTTTGGGAGACCTACGGCGGCGATTGGGAGGCCACATATGCCAGGTGCGTGCGCGGCAAGGCTGGCAAGGTTACCAGGCGTCGGGTCAGGGGGTGTGGGGGTTAGGGGGTCGGGTTAGGGGGTGTGGGGGTTAGGGGGTCGGGTTAGGGGGTGTGGGGGTTTGCATGCGTGTGGTGGGCGAGCAGAGAGGACCTCATCAAGCCCCGTGCTGCTGTCGGCAAGGCGCGGTTGTTCGGGTGGCTCACAGAACAAGACCCCGCTAGTGGTGTAAATTATCGTGTTGTTCATCAGGTCTGGCGGGCAAATGCAGTGCACGAATGAATGGACGCTGACCGCAGGTGGTCTTCTGCCCTGGGCCCGCCGCCCACCGACATGAACACGTGGGCCGATTCATGCCCCACCAAGGCCGGATACGACGAGCTGGGCAACTACATGACCTACAACACGCCCGTGTGCTACGCTGCAATGGGCCACTTTACGCGGGGGCAGGTGAGTGTTCGTGGGTGTGCGACATTGCTGAGCGAGCGAGTCGAGCATGCCGCAAAAGCAAAGCGGCCCCAAGCAATATTCAAATCTAAATATGAAAAGCTGAAGTTAGCGTGCACTTCAACACGGTCGCAGTATGTTGCACGGCCTGCCTATTCATTTGTGGCCTTGTCGGGATGTGGGATGCGAGACGGGATGCTAGGAACCGCTGCCTTGCTTAGGGGCGTAGCCAAGCACGCTCTTCCCCAGAAGAGCTTATTCTAGTGCTATGCATTCATTACCAGCTACTTGGGGGGCATAGACGCGTCGCACAAGTGGACATCCCAGACATCCCAACACCCTGCCCCAACCCACCCCCCATCCCCGCCGACCCTAACCCACTTCCTCTGCCCCCCCCCCCCCGCAGGCGGAGATGGCGCACTACGTGACCGCCGAGCTCAACCCCATCATTTACGCCTGGGGCCAATACTACGCCGCAGTGTCACCCTCGCCGCCGGCACAGAGCCCGCCGCCGCCCGAGGCCGGGATCGACCCCTGCAAAGTGCGTGCGCGCATACCATCCACCCGATCACCACACGTCATCATGCACGTCCGGAATTCAACCTCACCCTCCTGCATACCTTTGCACACACACACACACACACATTGTCCTCTGTCTGCTGTTCTCTCTGTGGACTTTAACACACACACACACACACACACACACACACACACACACACAACGTCAATCAGGGAATTAGGCGTGCTGGGTAAACGTTATTAGGCGCATGTCACAAGCATATGGGTGCATGTCGGGGTCGGTTTGCTTCGCGAACGCCCGACGGGTTCCAGGCTATTTTTGCGGGTAAGTATGACTACCGGGGCTACGCGGTACCGTCCAAGAAGTATTCGGTGCGTATCCGTCAGTAACTGCGAGCGATTGCGGGGATTCCTCTCCGTTTCCGTTTACCAACACACACAACGTCAGTGCGCTGCGTCACCTTGTGTCATGTACGTCATCGCCGCAAAAGAAAGTCCCCTATCCCTCGCTCGCTTGCCGCCCGACTGCGCCTGCTGCAGATCACCCTGCGCGACGGGTGCGCCTGCAAGGCGTCATGGCAGTGGGGGGCCGCTAGCAAGAGCTACTGCGGCACACGGCCTCACGCCTCTGGACTGTGGTGAGCGCACGGGACACGTCTGCCTGTAGATTAAGGGAAAAAAGCCGGGCATGAGATTGTGCGTTTATAAGTAAACATGTTGATGTGCATTACACCGAGAAGCGGCAGCGGCAGCAGGCATCAAAGCCGTTGTGTGCGACTTGGCCGAGCGCGCTGGCCGTGATGACATCATCCGCTAACTACTGCTGGTAAAGCATGAGTAAATAATTTGACGCCGCCGCTTCGGCCCGTGCGAGCTGCATGGCTGGAGAAGGACCTTGAACGACAAGCACCGCACGGCGCTTGACTACTTATATAGTTGTGCTGTGCCTCCAATCACTCTCAGGTGTGAGGTGGAGGATCCTCAGTCGTGTGCCGGGTGCGCTAACAGTCTCAAGAACAGTACGCGGTGTGTGCTTGGGTGCGGAGGTGAGCATGGCGCCGCCGGGACCGGCGGGTTTCGCCCGTTGGGTGCATGTTGCACGCACACACGCACGCACACACACACACACACACACATTGCATGCACGGTCTTTGATTTGCTTGTTATCTCCTTGTGATCTCTCTCTCTCACACACACACACACACACACACACACTACCGGGGTCGCCGCGGAGCTCGGTAGCTTTGGTGGGTATCGATCAGTAACTCTGGGCGGCTGCCTGGCGATTCGTTTCGTTTTCTATAACACACACACACACACACACACACACGCCGATTGCCAATTGCCGTGTCTAGATGCACTCTGGCGGCGTCACCGTGGAGCGGGGAGCGGGGGGTCAGCCCCCGCCAGCCCACGGTGTCGTGCATACCCCCACACACAGCTCGACTCAGCCCGTGCTGCTGCCTTCCGCTCGCGCCCCATGCACCTCATGCCGATCTGGCCCCGGACGTCTTCTGCCTGCCCGCCGTTCCGCCCACCCTCTTTCCCGAATCGCGTGACCCCTCTAATCTAGCTTCTATAGGTTTAGGTTCATACTTTTTCGTATGACGTGCGTTCACATGCCATCACTGACCGACCTCGGTGCTGCCTCTTGCCTTGCCTTTCGCGCCCTGATCGTAAGTGAGATCGGTGGTTCTGGACGTCTCTACGGGTTTGGTTGGGTGGTTTGGGCCGGGTTGGGACGGATCGGGCAAATTTCTAGGCGCATACACAGTGCATTGGGACAGCAACGCCGGGGCGAGGGCCGTAGCCCCACCCGGTGGGGCGGGGTCACGCGATTCGGGTAAGTATGTGGAGCTGCTTCGGCCCGATGACGCGGTAACGAGGTAACACGCGCAGCGAACGATGATCGATGGCGCGCCGTTGCCTATGCATGCTGCACGCACGGTGTCGACCCTTCCTCTCCTTGTGCTTTTCTAACTAACACACACACACACACACACACACACACACACACACACACACACACACACACACACTTGTGATCTCTAAAACACACACCGCCGTGCTTGACTGACATCGATCTTGCGGGGGGCGGCTCTGACGTAGGCATGCCGGATAGGCATACATGCGTGGCAACCGCGTCATGAGCTGCTGCCTGCCTCGCTGGCGCATGCGCCATTACTGCTCCGCAGGCACGGAGTGGATGTGCTACCGCACGGGCCCGCGGCCACCGCCGCCGCCGCCCCTGCCGCCCGCCCTGCCTCCGGCGCCACCCCCGCCGCCGCCGCGCGTCGTGCCGGAGGAGTGCAAGGTGTGCACTCGCCGCGTTGTGCGTTCGTGTCGCGGCGTATCGTTACCACCACCTCCCCGCACACAATCTTCAAGGAAAGTAACCCTGCCAATCCATATCCGGCAGCGCCTTACTGTGCCCGTGCCCCCTGTACATATATGCAGTACGCTGTCAATGGCTGCCGCTGCCGCAGCACGTGGCGCTTCTTCGGTAAGGACTCCATCAATTACTGGAGCTATTGCGCCTCGCCTGAGGGCCGATATCCACTCTTCTGCCAGGTATGTAGGTCTATGTGAGGTTGCGATACCGTCTAAGGGTTTCTTCGCGGAGCCGGGCAGAAGAAAGTGGTTGGCGCCATTCTTCGCGGAGCCGGGCAGAAGAAAGCGGTTGGCGCCAGCAAGCAAGTCCGATGGGATGCCGTTGGAGGCAGCAGGTTGGCTGGTAGATCGGCTGCTGTTGTCAGTCAAGCTTGAGTGTCGAGCCTGCAAAGGCCTGTTCAGTGCCAGGGCGCGCGTGGCCTGACGCTGTATTATCATATTACTACGCCCGTGGCGCGCTTGCAGCGGTGCCATTATTCTATCTAATGACTTTCAGTTACATGCCCACATGCCACACGTGTGCCAGGTCGAATCCACATGTCCGGGCTACAACATCAGAAACCCCTACTACCTCTGCAGCTGGTATCTTACTCCAGAGAGATGCAATGGTGAGAAAACCAGGCCAGCAAATGGCATGTGCAGGTGTTTCTTTGGGCGTTGCGGCAGTGGCTGTGCTGGCTGTGGCGGGCGCAGAGTGCGTGCTGGAACGCGTCGTCGGCTGGCATGTCGTTCATCTTGGGATAGTACGAACGACTGTACCGTGCACGCACCGCCGTGCCCGGGCGCGTTATGCCCACGTGCCTGGCTCTCCCACGCACGTAACCCACAGCTACCGAGGTGTTCCTGAGTCAGACCCGAGGCAGCCGACCGATCACGCCTGCGCTGCCACCAAGGAATCCCTCGCCGCCGCCGCGGCCGCCGCCACCGCCGCCACCGCCGAAGCGCAAAGGCGGCGGCAAGCGCAAGGCACCAACAGCCGCCAGTCCTGATGGCGCAGGCCGCCAGCCGCGCAGCTCGCCACCGCCACCACCCGGCGGGAAGGCTGTACCCTCGCCCAGACGAGGGGGTTAGGTGAGGCGCTTGATGTGTCAATGAAGACAGCAAGCGAGCGGAAAAGAACACGCATGTATTCATCACGGATTGAGGTTTATGCGGCAGGGCGTGCTTACTAGGTGTGGGGCTTGAAGAAAGAATGCACGGGCGAAACTCAAAGCCAAGTCCAACGGGCCGATTCCCCTCCGTCCGCTTTTTTTTACTTTTTTACCGCCTGCGTCTCGTGCTGGGCATGAGAAGCGGAAGCAGGCTCCATGGACCACGTCCCTTGGGTCCTCGAGCTCACAGCTGTGTTCGACAGGTGCTGGTGCAAAGCTGTAGCCCGTGAGAAGCGGAGCGGAGCGTGCGTACATCTTGTCGTTTCAAGACTGCTAAAGTGAGACTGTGTAGTTATGTGATACATAGCATGCAAAAGACCCGGAGGTGGCATTATTCATCACCATGTTGCATGGGCACTCCCCTGTAACGACACGGGCGGCGGCGTGTCGGCCAAGGGTTAGGTCAGCATCTGCGGGTTGCTGGAGGAATGTATGGAACCTTTGAGAATGCAAGCATGTGAAGGGCGATTGGGAAAGATTGAGTTGACCTGGGTTGGGCGGGCCCTTGCTGGGGAGCGCACGTGCGCGCCTCCAGAGGTTATAGTTAGTTCATGCCACCAGTAGTCTCATCATCACCGCTCGGCGGGTGCTGACACTGTCGCCACGGTCATTGATGTACGGCGGGCTGTCGATCGCTGATGGGACAGGGCAAGGGATGCCAAATGAAAGAAACCCTGGTCGAAGTTTCATGATTCCCGTGGCTGTTGGGCCCAGGTTGGGCCCGCCCCAACCCCAAAGGGACCTCGCGCTCCGTGACGCCCGGCCAGGCCACGTGTCACAGGCATCACACCATGCCGTGCCGGGCGGGGTGTCAGACGGCGAGGGAACGACATCAATGCAGTCGCCGCGGCCATAAGTTGCTAGCCAGTGATCGCTGCTGATTGAGAGACGTGTACGGTATGTGCCGCCCAGGCATCCCTACAGCAGTTTTAGCCCCCTAACCCCCCCCCCTAACCCTTGGCACCCTGGTTAGGGAGCCCCCTAGGGTAAAGGGGTCGGCCGGGTTAGGGACCCACAAGGGTAACTGGGTAGTTACCCCCCTGAGACTTAGGGGCCCCCCAAGGTAACCGGCCCCCCTAACCTTAGGGGCCCCCCAGGGTAACCGGCCCCCCTAACCTTAGGGGCCCCCCAGGGTAACCGGCCCCCCTAACCTTAGGGGCCCCCTAGGGTAACCGGGTCCACGACCTTAGGGGCCGCCCCAGGGTAACGGGCCCCGGAGGTTAGGGGGCCTCAAGGGTAACGGGCCCCGGAGGTTAGGGGGGTGCCCCGCCCCGCCCTTTGCCGCCCCGCCCTCTGCCGCCCTGCGCCCAACCCGCCCCTCCCTATGCCGCCCCGCGCTGCCCCGCCCCGCGCTGCTACGCCCTATGCTGCCCCGTTGGATGGCGTTGAAAGACACCTTGCGTGATACACTCTGCTGCGACCCTCCCGAGACCCCCTCACTTACTGACATCATGCTAGCGCCAGTCCAGAGGTCCAGTCCAGTCCAGCTAGCGCCAGTCAAGAGGTCCAATCCAGCGCATGTGAACACTGAAGGGGAAGTAAGCATAATGGGAAGGCGGTCAAAGCTTGACGGTGGCCAGGGGGGAGGGCCCCAAACTGCTGCTGACTTTAGATGTTTCACTTCACTACATGTTGCATTCCTTCTTGCTCCCGAACGCACCGGTCGTTAATCGCGCGCAGCGATTTCACTGCGAGGAGAACGTACGCAGTTGTTTGTTAGTTGTGAATGCAAGGATGCCAACAAACGCAACTCGCAACAAAGAACCCGAGCCCAACGAGCCCCTTCTCGCGTGACCTTGCAGCGCAACGGTACGCATAGTTATCGCTTACTTAACATGGTAATGACTGGGGACTGTGACCGCGAAGACTCCGGTGTTGACCACCTTGACCGGCGGGGGTGTTGCGCGCGCGGAAGTAAGAGCTCTCCGCAACAGGGCTTCATAGTCGCTCCGTATTTTATCTTATGATATATAGATGTAATGTTGCAATAACAACTAAGAAAATCGCGAAGACCTGTTGTCTGCAGCAGTTGTCTCATAAAGCGACGGCAGGACAAGCAGCTTACTGTACTTACAATTCAAACAAACAGTACTGTATAGCAACACAGAGACAGTTATACATATAAGTCACATAGCGCGTCTCCTCACACGCAAGACGGCCCCCGGCCCCGGGCTTCCACTTGGTACGACAAGGTGGCGTTGACCGCTGGGTGCTTCTAAACGAGCAGCGCAAAATTCCTTTGCTATTTAGAGCATCATAGAATGCTTCCATTCTGGTCCCTGCTCGCAAATACACGTCGCGCGGTCAGAACTCGCTTACCATCGGCACGCCCCAGCTCGCTCCGGCACCCTTACCCCCCGCAGACTTTGTGTCGCCGACATATAAAGTGTAAAAATGCTTACGGCATCTCGGCTTCGGTGTAAGCTGTTGTAAATGAGCTGCGGGTATCAGCTTGCTTGTCATCCTACCCCTCCTCCCGGCAACTCAATACATGGCATGCATACAACATAAAAGCACTGTGTGGAAAGTCTGCGGGGGGTAAGGGTGCCGGAGCGAGCTGGGGCGTGCCGATGGTAAGCGAGTTCTGACCGCGCGACGTGTATTTGCGAGCAGGGACCAGAATGGAAGCATTCTATGATGCTCTAAATAGCAAAGGAATTTTGCGCTGCTCGTTTAGAAGCACCCAGCGGTCAACGCCACCTTGTCGTACCAAGTGGAAGCCCGGGGCCGGGGGCCGTCTTGCTCCTCACGGCGTCTCCTTCGTTGCTACCATTCCCGAGTTAGCCGGGATTGCATTTCATTGTTGCAAGGGCGCAAGGCTTCTTCGCTTGACTCCATTAACTTTCTGTTAATTTTTATTTTGAGATAGGGGCGTGTCTTTCGCAGAGCGGCGGACCACCGAGCTGCACGATGGTGTTGAGCAACACCGGTTAGAAAACAAACATACCACAAGCAATCACACACGCACACACAACCACACCACACACTGTCCGGGGGAGGGCAATTCATAAAGGGGGATAATGCCCGACGGTCCGAAGACTTGAGGCCGCTTGCGCTCAAGCTTACCGGCCGTAGGCAAGCAGCAACCAGGCTGCTGCTTCACACTTGGTCTGCCCGGTTTGGATACTCAGTCCACACCCCGGGCAGCAACCACCCCCCCGGACCAGCGACCAACAACAACCAACAAAACAACAAGCATACTTCTCGCACCAAAAACGAGTCCAAGGCCACACGGCCGACCCTTCACACCACCCAGTCAACAGCCAGCAAGGAAAAGAGGGGCGGGTGGGCGGGGAAACAGAAGAGAGCGCCAGCGCGCGCACGCAGCCACCTAAACTGCTACGAGCTCAAGCTCAGAGGAGGAACAGCAAATAGGACCTCCGAGCTATATCAACAAACAAAAGCGAACGCCAGAGAAATTACAGCAGAGAAAAGGCTAGGACCGCAACACGAATAACGCGGAACGACACACGAACCCTGGCCCTGACCCCCTCTCAACAGGCGCCTCCCGCTCCCACACTTGCCCCTTCTTCAAAACTTATTTTACGCTGCGGCCAGTCGGCAAGCTCCTGGGTCCTTCGCCTAAAATGGCCCTTTGAGATAGGGGCGTGTCTTTCGCAGAGCGGCGGACCACCGAGCTGCACGATGGTGTTGAGCAACACCGGTTAGAAAACAAACATACCACAAGCAATCACACACGCACACACAACCACACCACACACTGTCCGGGGGAGGGCAATTCATAAAGGGGGATAATGCCCGACGGTCCGAAGACTTGAGGCCGCTTGCGCTCAAGCTTACCGGCCGTAGGCAAGCAGCAACCAGGCTGCTGCTTCACACTTGGTCTGCCCGGTTTGGATACTCAGTCCACACCCCGGGCAGCAACCACCCCCCTCACCCATTCCCTCCAATCGTCAGGAAACTACCAACTACAGCAAACTGCTCACGCACACACACACACACACACACACACACACACACACACACACACACAAGCCACACTCCCCCAGCAGACGGGAAAAACCATGGCGGGGAGCATACGCCCGTCCACCATGCCGTCTGCTGGCGTAACCCCCCACCCCACATCCTGCGTACTGCATTGCTGCTCCTGTGCGCCGCCAGTCCTAGCAACTGTGTGCGTGCCCAACGAGCCGGGGAGCTCCAGTCCCAGCTGCGGCAGTAAGCACCGCCGCAGCTGCCAACGCGCGCGCCGTCAGCCCCCTTGGTCCGCCTTCCCCCTGGCCACGCGCCAGAGCTGCGGCAGTGAGCACCGCCGCAGCTACGTGGCCAGGCCCCCCCCACAAATCCCGCATTCAAGAGGTTGCAGCCGTGCGCACCGCTGCCGCCAGCACTACGCCGCCCCAGCTGTTGCGACCCCCGCCCCGCCTGCTTGCTGTGCTGGTGGTCTGCGGCCGCGTCTTCCCATCGGGTCCTCCGTCAAGGGTCGGCAGTTGTCCACCCAGATGCTGAGCTGGGGGCGTTTGTCACCCGGGCGACTTCCTGCCGGGGGAGTTCGTCACCCAGACTCCACCTGGGGCGCCAGTCACCCAGTGCGGGGGAGTTCGTCACCCAGACTCCACCTGGGAGAGTTCGTCACCCAGACTCCACCTGGGAGAGTTCGTCACCCAGACTCCACCTGGGTCTGCGGCCGCAGAGTTCTGCCCTCGACCCTGCTACGCCATGACGGTCCGAGTTCCTGCCCCCTCTGCTTTCTTGATCAAGCCCTGAACTGCTCTGGGCTGGCTCGCGCTGGCTGCTGCTCGCACCGAGCTGCGATCTCCTGGCGCCGAGACCTGCGTGCACTACAAAATTTCGCGCCCAGTGGCCTCGACAGCTTACCGATCACACGTACATCCAAGCAAGACACAAAGAAACAGAAGAGAGCGCCAGCGCGCGCACGCAGCCACCTAAACTGCTACGAGCTCAAGCTCAGAGGAGGAACAGCAAATAGGACCTCCGAGCTATATCAACAAACAAAAGCGAACGCCAGAGAAATTACAGCAGAGAAAAGGCTAGGACCGCAACACGAATAACGCGGAACGACACACGAACCCTGGCCCTGACCCCCTCTCAACAGGCGCCTCCCGCTCCCACACTTGCCCCTTCTTCAAAACTTATTTTACGCTGCGGCCAGTCGGCAAGCTCCTGGGTCCTTCGCCTAAAATGGCCCTTTTTGCACCTCGTTTTCCCGAACCCCGGAGACATGATTATTCCAGCACACGCGGCACTGCCCCGCTGTTGACAGCAGACTGAGTATGCGTGCGCCCCCAGCCCGGATTCGGCTCAGGCACACGAAAACACTTCCCACACGGCTGCTTGCACGTTCATCCGGCCTCTGGCGTGTGTCTGCGTGCGCCCCCAGCCCGGATTCGGCTCAGGCACACGAAAACACTTCCCACACGGCTGCTTGCACGTTCCCCCGGCCTCTGGCGTGAGTCTGCGTGCGCCCCCAGCCCGGATTCGGCTCAGGCACACGAAAACACTTCCCACACGGCTGCTTGCACGTCCATTCGGCCTCTGGCGTGTGTCTGCATGCGCCCCCAGCCCGGATTCGGCTCAGGCATACGAAAACACTTCCCACACGGCTGCTTGCACGTTCCCCCGGCCTCTGGCGTGTGTCTGCATGCGCCCCCAGCCCGGATTCGGCTCAGGCACACGAAAACAACTTCCCACACGGCTGCTTGCACGTTCCCCCGGCCTCTGGCGTGTGTCTGCATGCGCCCCCAGCCCGGATTCGGCTCAGGCACACGAAAACACTTCCCACACGGCTGCTTGCACGTTCATCCGGCCTCGTGCGTGTGTCTGCGTGCGCCCCCAGCCCGGATTCGGCTCAGGCATACGAAAACACTTCCCACACGGCTGCTTGCACGTTCCCCCGGCCTCTGGCGTGTGTCTGCATGCGCCCCCAGCCCGGATTCGGCTCAGGCACACGAAAACACTTCCCACACGGCTGCTTGCACGTTCCCCCGGCCTCTGGCGTGTGTCTGCATGCGCCCCCAGCCCGGATTCGGCTCAGGCACACGAAAACACTTCCCACACGGCTGCTTGCACGTTCATCCGGCCTCTGGCGTGTGTCTGCGTGCGCCCCCAGCCCGGATTCGGCTCAGGCACACGAAAACACTTCCCACACGGCTGCTTGCACGTTCCCCCGGCCTCTGGCGTGAGTCTGCGTGCGCCCCCAGCCCGGATTCGGCTCAGGCACACGAAAACACTTCCCACACGGCTGCTTGCACGTCCATTCGGCCTCTGGCGTGTGTCTGCATGCGCCCCCAGCCCGGATTCGGCTCAGGCATACGAAAACACTTCCCACACGGCTGCTTGCACGTTCCCCCGGCCTCTGGCGTGTGTCTGCATGCGCCCCCAGCCCGGATTCGGCTCAGGCACACGAAAACAACTTCCCACACGGCTGCTTGCACGTTCCCCCGGCCTCTGGCGTGTGTCTGCATGCGCCCCCAGCCCGGATTCGGCTCAGGCACACGAAAACACTTCCCACACGGCTGCTTGCACGTTCCCCCGGCCTCTGGCGTGTGTCTGCATGCGCCCCCAGCCCGGATTCGGCTCAGGCA
The DNA here is from genome assembly GCA_016834595.1 of Chlamydomonas schloesseri. Lineage (NCBI taxonomy): Eukaryota > Viridiplantae > Chlorophyta > Chlorophyceae > Chlamydomonadales > Chlamydomonadaceae > Chlamydomonas > Chlamydomonas schloesseri. The sequence continues at coordinate 1,198,800 of JAEHOD010000030.1, forward strand.
CACGAAAACACTTCCCACACGGCTGCTTGCACGTTCCCCCGGCCTCTGGCGTGTGTCTGCATGCGCCCCCAGCCCGGATTCGGCTCAGGCACACGAAAACACTTCCCACACGGCTGCTTGCACGTTCATCCGGCCTCTGGCGTGTGTCTGCGTGCGCCCCCAGCCCGGATTCGGCTCAGGCACACGAAAACACTTCCCACACGGCTGCTTGCACGTTCCCCCGGCCTCTGGCGTGAGTCTGCGTGCGCCCCCAGCCCGGATTCGGCTCAGGCACACGAAAACACTTCCCACACGGCTGCTTGCACGTCCATTCGGCCTCTGGCGTGTGTCTGCGTGCGCCCCCAGCCCGGATTCGGCTCAGGCACACGAAAACACTTCCCACACGGCTGCTTGCACGTTCCCCCGGCCTCTGGCGTGTGTCTGCATGCGCCCCCAGCCCGGATTCGGCTCAGGCACACGAAAACAACTTCCCACACGGCTGCTTGCACGTTCCCCCGGCCTCTGGCGTGTGTCTGCATGCGCCCCCAGCCCGGATTCGGCTCAGGCACACGAAAACACTTCCCACACGGCTGCTTGCACGTTCCCCCGGCCTCTGGCGTGTGTCTGCATGCGCCCCCAGCCCGGATTCGGCTCAGGCACACGAAAACACTTCCCACACGGCTGCTTGCACGTTCCCCCGGCCTCTGGCGTGTGTCTGCGTGCGCCCCCAGCCCGGATTCGGCCCAGGCACACGAAAACAACTTCCCACACGGCTGCTTGCACGTTCCCCCGGCCTCTGGCGTGAGTCTGCGTGCGCCCCCAGCCCGGATTCGGCTCAGGCACACGAAAACACTTCCCACACGGCTGCTTGCACGTTCCCCCGGCCTCTGGCGTGAGTCTGCGTGCGCCCCCAGCCCGGATTCGGCTCAGGCACACGAAAACACTTCCCACACGGCTGCTTGCACGTCCATTCGGCCTCTGGCGTGTGTCTGCGTGCGCCCCCAGCCCGGATTCGGCTCAGGCACACGAAAACACTTCCCACACGGCTGCTTGCACGTTCCCCCGGCCTCTGGCGTGTGTCTGCATGCGCCCCCAGCCCGGATTCGGCTCAGGCACACGAAAACAACTTCCCACACGGCTGCTTGCACGTTCCCCCGGCCTCTGGCGTGTGTCTGCATGCGCCCCCAGCCCGGATTCGGCTCAGGCACACGAAAACACTTCCCACACGGCTGCTTGCACGTTCATCCGGCCTCTGGCGTGTGTCTGCGTGCGCCCCCAGCCCGGATTCGGCTCAGGCATACGAAAACACTTCCCACACGGCTGCTTGCACGTTCCCCCGGCCTCTGGCGTGTGTCTGCATGCGCCCCCAGCCCGGATTCGGCTCAGGCACACGAAAACACTTCCCACACGGCTGCTTGCACGTTCCCCCGGCCTCTGGCGTGTGTCTGCATGCGCCCCCAGCCCGGATTCGGCTCAGGCACACGAAAACACTTCCCACACGGCTGCTTGCACGTTCATCCGGCCTCTGGCGTGTGTCTGCGTGCGCCCCCAGCCCGGATTCGGCCCAGGCACACGAAAACAACTTCCCACACGGCTGCTTGCACGTTCATCCGGCCTCGTGCGTGTGTCTGCGTGCGCCCCCAGCCCGGATTCGGCTCAGGCACACGAAAACACTTCCCACACGGCTGCTTGCACGTTCCCCCGGCCTCTGGCGTGAGTCTGCGTGCGCCCCCAGCCCGGATTCGGCTCAGGCACACGAAAACACTTCCCACACGGCTGCTTGCACGTCCATTCGGCCTCTGGCGTGTGTCTGCATGCGCCCCCAGCCCGGATTCGGCTCAGGCACACGAAAACACTTCCCACACGGCTGCTTGCACGTTCCCCCGGCCTCTGGCGTGTGTCTGCATGCGCCCCCAGCCCGGATTCGGCTCAGGCACACGAAAACAACTTCCCACACGGCTGCTTGCACGTTCCCCCGGCCTCTGGCGTGTGTCTGCATGCGCCCCCAGCCCGGATTCGGCTCAGGCACACGAAAACACTTCCCACACGGCTGCTTGCACGTTCATCCGGCCTCGTGCGTGTGTCTGCGTGCGCCCCCAGCCCGGATTCGGCCCAGGCACACGAAAACAACTTCCCACACGGCTGCTTGCACGTTCCCCCGGCCTCTGGCGTGAGTCTGCGTGCGCCCCCAGCCCGGATTCGGCTCAGGCACACGAAAACACTTCCCACACGGCTGCTTGCACGTCCATTCGGCCTCTGGCGTGTGTCTGCATGCGCCCCCAGCCCGAATTCAGCCCAGGCACACGAAAACACTTCCCACACGGCTGCTTGCACGTTCCCCCGGCCTCTGGCGTGTGTCTGCATGCGCCCCCAGCCCGGATTCGGCTCAGGCACACGAAAACACTTCCCACACGGCTGCTTGCACGTTCCCCCGGCCTCTGGCGTGTGTCTGCATGCGCCCCCAGCCCGGATTCGGCTCAGGCACACGAAAACACTTCCCACACGGCTGCTTGCACGTTCATCCGGCCTCTGGCGTGTGTCTGCGTGCGCCCCCAGCCCGGATTCGGCCCAGGCACACGAAAACAACTTCCCACACGGCTGCTTGCACGTTCCCCCGGCCTCTGGCGTGTGTCTGCGTGCGCCCCCAGCCCGGATTCGGCTCAGGCACACGAAAACACTTCCCACACGGCTGCTTGCACGTTCCCCCGGCCTCTGGCGTGAGTCTGCGTGCGCCCCCAGCCCGGATTCGGCTCAGGCACACGAAAACACTTCCCACACGGCTGCTTGCACGTCCATTCGGCCTCTGGCGTGTGTCTGCGTGCGCCCCCAGCCCGGATTCGGCTCAGGCACACGAAAACACTTCCCACACGGCTGCTTGCACGTTCCCCCGGCCTCTGGCGTGTGTCTGCATGCGCCCCCAGCCCGGATTCGGCTCAGGCACACGAAAACAACTTCCCACACGGCTGCTTGCACGTTCCCCCGGCCTCTGGCGTGTGTCTGCATGCGCCCCCAGCCCGGATTCGGCTCAGGCACACGAAAACACTTCCCACACGGCTGCTTGCACGTTCATCCGGCCTCTGGCGTGTGTCTGCGTGCGCCCCCAGCCCGGATTCGGCTCAGGCATACGAAAACACTTCCCACACGGCTGCTTGCACGTTCCCCCGGCCTCTGGCGTGTGTCTGCATGCGCCCCCAGCCCGGATTCGGCTCAGGCACACGAAAACACTTCCCACACGGCTGCTTGCACGTTCCCCCGGCCTCTGGCGTGTGTCTGCATGCGCCCCCCAGCCCGGATTCGGCTCAGGCACACGAAAACACTTCCACACGGCTGCTTGCACGTTCATCCGGCCTCTGGCGTGTGTCTGCGTGCGCCCCCAGCCCGGATTCGGCCCAGGCACACGAAAACAACTTCCCACACGGCTGCTTGCACGTTCATCCGGCCTCGTGCGTGTGTCTGCGTGCGCCCCCAGCCCGGATTCGGCTCAGGCACACGAAAACACTTCCCACACGGCTGCTTGCACGTTCCCCCGGCCTCTGGCGTGAGTCTGCGTGCGCCCCCAGCCCGGATTCGGCTCAGGCACACGAAAACACTTCCCACACGGCTGCTTGCACGTCCATTCGGCCTCTGGCGTGTGTCTGCATGCGCCCCCAGCCCGGATTCGGCTCAGGCACACGAAAACACTTCCCACACGGCTGCTTGCACGTTCCCCCGGCCTCTGGCGTGTGTCTGCATGCGCCCCCAGCCCGGATTCGGCTCAGGCACACGAAAACAACTTCCCACACGGCTGCTTGCACGTTCCCCCGGCCTCTGGCGTGTGTCTGCATGCGCCCCCCAGCCCGGATTCGGCTCAGGCACACGAAAACACTTCCCACACGGCTGCTTGCACGTTCATCCGGCCTCGTGCGTGTGTCTGCGTGCGCCCCCAGCCCGGATTCGGCTCAGGCACACGAAAACACTTCCCACACGGCTGCTTGCACGTTCCCCGGCCTCTGGCGTGAGTCTGCGTGCGCCCCCCAGCCCGGATTCGGCTCAGGCACACGAAAACACTTCCCACACGGCTGCTTGCACGTCCATTCCCCGGCCTCTGGCGTGTGTCTGCATGCGCCCCCAGCCCGGATTCGGCTCAGGCACACGAAAACACTTCCCACACCGGCTGCTTGCACGTTCCCCCCGGCCTCTGGCGTGTGTCTGCATGCGCCCCCAGCCCGGATTCGGCTCAGGCACACGAAAACCACTTCCCACACGGCTGCTTGCACGTTTCCCCCGGCCTCTGGCGTGTGTCTGCATGCGCCCCCAGCCCGGATTCGGCTCAGGCACACGAAAAACACTTCCTACACGGCTGCTTGCACGTTCCCCCGGCCTCTGGCGTGTGTCTGCATGCGCCCCAGCCCGGATTCGGCTCGGCACCACGAAAAACACTTTCCCACACGGCTGCTTGCACGTTCCCCCGGCCCTCTGGCGTGTGTCTGCGTGCGCCCCCAGCCCGGATTCGGCTCAGGCATACGAAAACAACTTCCCACACGGCTGCTTGCACGTTCCCCCCGGCCTCTTGCGTGTGTCTGCTGCGCCCCAGCCCGGATTCGCCCAGGCACACGAAAACAACACTTCCACACGGCTGCTTGCACGTCATTCGGCCTCTGGCGTGTGTCTGCGTGCGCCCCCAGCCCGGATTCGGCTCAGGCACAACGAAAACACTTCCCACACGCTGCTTGCACGTTCCCTCCGGCCTCTGGCGTGTGTCTGCATGCGCCCCCAGCCCGGATTCGGCTCAGGCACACGAAAACACTTCCCACACGGCTGCTTGCACGTTCCCCCGGCCTCTGGCGTGTGTCTGCATGCGCCCCCAGCCCGGATTCGGCTCAGGCACACGAAAACACTTCCCACACGGCTGCTTGCACGTTCATCCGGCCTCTGGCGTGTGTCTGCGTGCGCCCCCAGCCCGGATTCGGCTCAGGCACACGAAAACACTTCCCACACGGCTGCTTGCACGTTCCCCGGCCTCTGGCGTGAGTCTGCGTGCGCCCCCAGCCCGGATTCGGCTCAGGCACACGAAAACACTTCCCACACGGCTGCTTGCACGTTCCCCCGGCCTCTGGCGTGTGTCTGCATGCGCCCCCAGCCCGGATTCGGCTCAGGCACACGAAAACACTTCCCACACGGCTGCTTGCACGTTCCCCCGGCCTCTGGCGTGTGTCTGCATGCGCCCCAGCCCGGATTCGGCTCAGGCACACGAAAACAACTTCCCACACGGCTGCTTGCACGTTCCCCCGGCCTCTGGCGTGAGTCTGCATGCGCCCCCAGCCCGGATTCGGCTCAGGCACACGAAAAACACTTCCCACACGGCTGCTTGCACGTTCATCCGGCCTCGGGCGTGTGTCTGCGTGCGCCCCCAGCCCGGATTCGGCTCAGGCATACGAAAACACTTCCCACACGGCTGCTTGCACGTTCCCCCGGCCTCTGGGTGTGTCTGCATGCGCCCCCAGCCCGGATTCGGCTCAGGCACACGAAACACTTCCACACGGTTGCTTGCCCGTTCATCCGGCCTCTGGCGTGTGTCTGCATGGCGCCCCCAGCCCGGATTCGGCTCAGGCACACGAAAACACTTCCCACACGGCTGCTTGCACGTTCATCCGGCCTCTGGCGTGTGTCTGCGTGCGCCCCCCAGCCCGGATTCGGCCCAGGCACACGAAAACAACTTCCCACACGGCTGCTTGCACGTTCCCTCCGGCCTCTGGCGTGAGTCTGCGTGCGCCCCCAGCCCGGATTCGGCTCAGGCACACGAAAACACTTCCCACACGGCCTGCTTGCACGGTCCATTCGGCCTCTGGCGTGTGTCTGCATGCGCCCCCCAGCCCGGATTCGGCTCAGGCACACGAAAACACTTCCCACACGGTTGCTTGCACGTTCATCCGGCCTCTGGCGTGTGTCTGCATGCGCCCCCAGCCCGGATTCGGCTCAGGCACACGAAACACTTCCCACACGGCTGCTTGCACGTTCATCCGGCCTCTGGCGTGTGTTCTGCGTGCGCCCCCAGCCCGGATTCGGCCCAGGCACACGAAAACAACTTCCCACACTGGCTGCTTGCACCGTTCCCCCGGCCTCTGGCGTGAGTCTGCGTGCGCCCCCAGCCCGGATTCGGCTCAGGCACACGAAAACACTTCCCACACGGCTGCTTGCACGTCCATTCCGGCCTCTGGCGTGTGTCTGCATGCGCCCCCAGCCCTATTCAGCCACGGCACACGAAAACACTTCCCACACGGCTGCTTGCACGTTCCCCCGGCCTCTGGCGTGTGTCCTGCAGCGCCACCAGCCCGGATTCGGATCAGGCATACGAAAACAACTTCCAACACGGCTGATTTGCACGTCTCACCGGCCTCTGGCGTGTGTCTGCGGCGCCCCCCCAGCCCGGATTCGGCTCAGGCACACGAAAACCACTTTCCCCCACACGGCTGCTTGCACGTCCATTCGGCCTCTGGCGTGTGTCTGCATGCGCCCCCAGCCCGGATTCGGCTCAGGCATACGAAAACACATTCCCACACGGCTGCTTGCACGTTCCCCCGGCCTCTGGCGTGTGTCTGCATGCGCCCCCAGCCCGGATTCGGCTCAGGCACACGAAAACAACTTCCCACACGGCTGCTTGCCACGTTCCCCGGCCTCTGGCGTGTGTCTGCATGCGCCCCCCAGCCCGGATTCGGCTCAGGCATACGAAAAACAACTTCCCACACGGCTGCTTGCACGTTCATCCGGCCCTCGTGCGTGTGTTGCGTGCGCCCCCAGCCCGGATTCGGCTCAGGCACTACGAAAACACTTCCCACACGGCTGCTTGCACGTCCCATCGGCCTCTGGCGTGTGTCTGCATGCGCCCCAGCCCGGATTCGGCTCAGGCACACGAAAACACTTCCACACGGCTGCTTGCACGTTCCCCCGGCCTCTGGCGTGTGTCTGCATGCGCCCCCCAGCCCGGATTCGGCTCAGGCACACGCGAAAACAACTTCCCCCACGGCTGCTTGCACGTTCATCCGGGCCCTCTGGCGTGTGTCTGCGTGCGCCCCCAGCCCGGATTCGGCTTACAGGCACACGAAAACACTCAACACGTCTGCCTTGCACGTTCCCCCGGCCTCTCTGCGTGAGTCTGCGTGCGCCCCCAGCCCGGATTCGGCTCAGGCACACGAAACACTTCCCACACGGCTGCTTGCACGTTCCCCCGGCATCTGGCGTGTGTCTGCATGCGCCCCCAGCCCGGATTCGGCTCAGGCACACGAAAACACTTCCCACACGGCTGCTTGCACGTTCCCCGGCCTCTGGCGTGTGTCTGCATGCGCCCCCAGCCCGGATTCGGCTCAGGCAGCACACGAAAACACTTCCCACACGGCTGCTTGCACGTTCCCCGGCCTCTGGCGTGTGTCTGCATGCGCCCCAGCCCGGATTCGGCTCAGGCACACGAAAACACTTCCCACACGGCTGCTTGCACGTTTCCCCGGCCCTGGCTGCGTGTGTCTGCGTGCGCCCCCCAGCCCGGATTCGCTCAGGCACCCGAAAACACTTCCCCACACGGCTGCTTGCACGTTCCCCCGGCCTCTGGCGTGTGTCTGCATGCGCCCCCCACATCCCGATTCGGCTCAGGCACACGAAAACACTTCCCACACGGCTGCTTGCACGTTCCCCCGGCCTCTGGCGTGTGTCTGTCTGCGTGCGCCCCCAGCCCGGATTCGGCTCAGGCACACGAAAACACTTCCACACACGGCTGCTTGCACGTTC